>PNRQ01000161.1:0-85828 GCA_003439915.1 Trichoderma atrobrunneum | reverse complement strand
CGCGGCGGCGGCAACCCCCAGCGACAGGCTGGTGGCACGCAGTTCACGGGCGGAGCTCTGGGAGCTGCTGTCCGTGGTTAGGGTGGAAGCATATGATTACGAGAAGGAGGTGGTGGCTGGTAGGGCGTCCGAATTTGATCTCTTGAACACTTTTACTTGTTGTGTTTTCAAATCCCTTTTATTTTTCTCCTTGTGTTGCTTGCATGGGATCAAAGGAGGGGGTTTCTCTTGTAATGGAAGAAAAAGTCCCGGGCGATCGAGCGAGGAAACGGAGGGAACTCGCTACACTTGTTTGATAGGTTGAACTGGAAATTTTAAAAAGGGAATGCATAAAACATAGAATGAATGTCTGCCTTGTATTTCTCTCAAAATGTGCGTCTGGCCGTTGTGAGCGCAGCTGTGAAGTCCAAAGAGATCCTATCTAGCCGAATATCATCTAACTGGATCTTAATGCATGCTATTCATCTTCATAATATCACCAGCTACTCATTCAATATTAGACTCGTCTGAATCAGAACCCTCATCCGAATCTTCATCATCCTGGCCCTCATCAAGCGAATCTTCATAATCCGAATCCTCATCATCTCGGTCCTCATCACCCGAATCCTCATCATCCTGGTCGTCATCACCTAGGTCCCCATAACCTTGGTCCTCGTCATCTGACTCGTCTTGAGGGTCAGCCTCGAATAGCGTTAAAGTATTTCTTTTGACTTTGAGCCATTGCCGAATTATCTTCGCTTCACTAGTGACGATTGGGAAATCTACGCCATTGAATACCATATCTCGTAGCTCTGGCGGCAGCCTTTCTGCAATATCGAGTCCTTCATTATGAACCTTGCATTCAGTCCACCAGTGGCATTGCTGAGGGGGCACGTTTGACGTTGATATAATGGGGATGGCTGGATCAACAAGGCATAGTTTGAGAACCTTACGATAGCCTGGCCGGGAGCGATCCACAAGTGAAAAAGATCCTTGGCGGTGTCTGTAAATATTAGGGTAGAAAACAGCCCAACCAGGATCAACAAGGACTCGGCCTAGGACTTGGGCCTCTTTTCCTCCTGGTTTGATGCCAAATGCTCTGACGGTATCATAACTGTGGATATCCGGCACGCTGCATAAACCCTCTTCGTTGGGGGCAGCATCGAAGTATAGGTGGTTGTCAGTGACGTTGTCACTATCGTAGCAAAAAATAGCCGTAGACACAATGTGTTCATTAAATCGACCATCCACATTCCACAAATCCCCATCGTATTCCGGATTTTCTGGTGTGAGCCGGATTTCAGTTAGCTTAACAATAACCTGAATGCGCTTACTCTTTTGCGGGAAAAAATCCTGTGAACGGACGTCGGATGACTTGAGGCGGGGGCGACCAAGGTGAGAATAACACGTAATTGAAGGCTCAGGGATCCGAAAAGGGTGCGTCTCGTTGAACCATTGGTAAATGTCATTATCGCGGCGTTCCATTATTTCTAGAACCCATTCTTGACCTTCCTCATTAGCCAATCTGCGTAAATACTTTTCCATGTAGTGCTCATTGCGTTCTAATTTGAGATTGAGAAGGTGACTTTCATCACATCCAGTCGATTCAAACGTCACGGGCTCCAAATCGGCTGTTGGCAGCTCTTGTTTCTTCTCAAGTATTTCCTTTTGGGCCTTATTCCTCTCGAGATATTTTCTCTCTTCATAAATCAAATGGTCAGCGTCGTAATCTATGAGGCAATGGCCAATGCTAGGTAGCAGATAGCGAATGTCTTACTCTCGATGGCAGGCATATTCGTCCAAATGCACTCTCTGTCACCGCAGATATCAGGAACTGTGCAGTCATAATCGATGACCTGATTACTTATTCGCTGATACCAAAATTCCTGAGGCCATCTGTATATAACATCCCAAGCTGGTAGAGCCAGAGCGATGAATTTTTCGATGATGGCATACATGTCCGCATGGTGAACTGGGTGTAAATTGTTGATGTAACTATCGATTTTGGCGTGTCCATTCTCATCCACAATGACGTCGCATGGAAGCCATTGGTAAGAGGTATCAAAAATTCCAGAACCTTTATCTTCATGATTCGGACCCCAGAAGTTCCGAATAATATCTCCCTTGCCGCAAGCTTCTAGGCAGTTGGAGAGGTTGATAGTTCTATCGGGAAGGATTCGAGAACGTTGGTATATCAGCGGAAACATGGAGGGATCTATCAAGTGGAAGCTGATGCCATCATGGGATATGTCGTCATCAAATAGAGCTTGTAGTAGTTTCTGGCTGACAACAGAGAGTTCCCGCTTTAGGCCATCAGGCACAAGCTTATCAGATTTTATCACACAGGCCGTAGAGTCCAAGATAGGGATGAGGCCTGTCTTTTCATACAGGTCTGCCTTGACCTTCAACTCTTCGATACACTATACAGCCAATATAAGTCAGTAGACTGTAATAGAACGACAAGTTATGGAAGGCAGGATCTGAGGAAATATTGCCATCACATAAAGGGGGAGGTCATATCCTTGAAACATACCCAGTCAGCCATAGGAGGTGTAAAGATGGCATGGCTCAGATAATTGCTCCACTCTAACGCAAGCATCTCTTTTTCCATCCGTCTGTTATCCGAGTATCGCGAACATGATCCCACCATCTTGGCTTATTGGTGATTTCCTCTATGGCCTTTAATATGCATAGCTCCTTGATAAATAGAGGCCCAGCAGTCCATTCAATTCTATGATGCTTTGCAATGACAGGGAAGAAACCGTATGGAGGCATCTTGTCTGGGGAATATCCATAGCCAGGTAGCCTGATGGTGGCAGTGGGAGAGGTTTCCTATAGCGTTCAGCAAATTAGACAAGTGACCTTACAAGATACTTGATAAGATGAAAATACCATTTGAAAAGTTCTGGCAATGCTGTCCACAACATGTTGTATGAATTTATATTCCTTATCCACACGAATGTTGGTATTAGTGCTCATCCACTCTGCAACATTTTGAAAGTGGAGAGGCCCATTTGGTTCCTCAACCCACTTCCGAAATTGATCTTCTTCTTCAAGTGATCCGGGAAATGTTTGAAGATACTCTTCAAGGCTGTCCGTTGAAGCACGCCGATACATCGTGGTTATGTTGCAACTCGCCAAGGAGATCGCTAATCGAAGGGAGAAAGGTTCGTATATAAGATGGTAGAAACTGTTGGCGGTTTGAAGTTCAGGATGGTGCGATGTTACTTGGTAGAGATCAAGAGAATATCTCCACCGGCTGTGGAAAAATGAGAACCTGAAGGATGATTTTTGGTGAAGGCAAGATGGAATTTGCAAATTGTGTTGGCGAGATCAGGTGATCTAGCGAACAGTGAAGGAGTGAACTGAGAAGTGAATTGAACCTTCCTCTCCAGCATTGCTCAATTGTGCCTTGCAGTCACCTGACAAGAACGTGACCCAGGCTGAAGTGACATCAATGCGAGAAACAATTGCAGCTGCCTGCCATTTGATGGGGCAGCTGGAGGATGCAAGCTCTTTTTGACAATGTTCTACTTAGGCTGATGGTATAGCGTTCATTTACGGTTATGGAACGTGAGTAATGGGCACACTGGAGATGCACGTGTAGAGATTTGAGCGAAAGAAGGTGAATCTGAAGTAGAAGTTTTGCAAATCAAGAACATTCCGTGAAATGTATCTAACGTGATAGGTTCCCTGCGTGCTGATAGAGATGAAGAAGGGGTTGCTCTGGCTGCAACCAAATCTGAGAAGTTGTATCAATCCCAGAGAGCAAAACTGAGAGGTATTTCTAGCTGGGCAAGTTTATTGCTGCTATGCAATTTCCAAGCAGACATTGCATTCTTCTCGATACATGGTCGTAGAGAGATTCACCGTCATCAATTCTCCTCTCTATGACAGCCTGAGTGCCTACTACATTTATCCTCTGGTCCTCTACTTGGCTTCAAAGCTACATAAGCAAGACGTCAACTCTCCAAAAAGAGGCTGTCCGTCTGCCTCGGCATCAAAATATACTAGGTGTTCAACTACTATGCCAACAAACAATTCCCTTTCATTTTAATAGATTCAATCCTGCGAGATCTTACGTTGGACGTGAGAAGCCCCCTGTAAGTCGATTCTGTGGAGCCCCCCAGACGCTACGACGGCTGTCGACAACACACCACCAATGCGCTTCCAAATCACTGTGTACTGTGTCACCGTGCCACCAATCAAACCCGTCAATGGCACTTGGAATCCCTCATCTGACATGAAATAAAGTACACGGTTTCTCTTGTTCCCCAAAGGAAGTGGAACTTTAAAAATATTAATAATCTAGAGCCGAATGGCAGCAAGCCAAAACGTGGAGAGAATCGCGGCAGTGGATCTTACGCCATATCCGAGGTTTTGTGGGGGTGGACCTCGGCAGCGCCTCAACAGGCGGTAGGTTTGCAGCAAAGAGGCTAATAATAAGAGCTGAGCTGCTCACCCAGGGCAGGGCAATTGGATTACTTTAATTAATTGATGCTACATCACCCAAACAATTGAGAGTCAGCGCGCGTCCAAGCTTGCGTCAATCAACCGCTTTCAGTTGCAGCATCAGCATCAGCTTCTGCATCTGCATCTTGGCCATCGCAATTCCGTTCGACTCGACTCGGTCTTGAGATAAGACTCGGATCGGCTCTAATCGATAACCGCGCCCTTTATCGTCACCTTTACTTCCTGTTCCTCTCCTCGCCTCGGCTCTTCCTCTTTTTCTCCTCCTCGTCTTGTTTCTTCTTCTACCTCCTCCTCCTTCTTCTCCTCTCCGCCGCCACAATGACCGACGTGGCCGACATCCCCGTCGACTCGGCCTCGACTGAAGTGGCCGCCGCCATCGACTCTTCAGCCGTTGCCGTAGCCGATCCTCTTCCCTCGATTCCCACGCCGGCCAAGGCTCCCATTGGCGCTGTTCTCGCCGCTGTGCCCTCCAACGCGGATGCCTTTGCTGGCCATCTGCTACGATGCCTCCAGACCCGCGCCGGCGCCGATGCCGTCCTGCAGTTCCTCTGCTACTCCTCCAAGCTGTCGGGGGCCGTGCTCGAGACGCTGAGCCGCAATGCGCTGCGACAGTCGGCACAGAAGCTCATCGCCATGGCCTTCCAGCTGCCACCCGCCACGACCGTCGTTCTCTCCTCAGCCCCAGCGCCTCCCGGTGCGGCGTTTGCGCTTAACCTGGCGACCAAGCTCAAGGCCTTTGCCGGCGTGTTAAGCGAGGCACGGACGATCAACCGGCTCTGGGGTCTGCTCGGCCTGTACTTTGCGCTCAAGCGAGTCCTCTCCCGGCCGCGCCCCAAGAAGGAAGATGCCGAAAAAGAGGGATCAGGGTCGGTCGCTCTGGCGCATTTCGACACCGCCTTCGGTCTCAGCCAGATCGTCGCCCTCATCCTATATCAAGTGTTTGAGAACCTCGCGTTCTTGGGCAGCAAAAAAGCCATTGACCTGAAGCCCACGACGATGGGCAAGTTTGGCCTCCTCAGCGTGCGATGCTGGGGTGCGTATACCTTCATGGAGCTCGCCAGGTTGCTGTTGGAGCGCACACGCAAGAGCGCTCAGGCCAAGGATGCCGCTTGGGCAAAGACTTGGAACAAGAGCTTCTTCCGCAACTTGGCATGGGCCCCATTGACTGTCCAATGGGGCATGGTTGGTGGGGGACCTCTCCCTGAGACGGCGATTGCCTTGCTGGCGATGTACCCTTCAACGGGACAGATGATTGATCTCTGGCGTGAGACGGCTTAAGATTGTGGAATTTTCTTCTCCTCGAAATCCCCGGTGAAAGGGGTGAGGTATCTGTTGGGTGACGTGAGCGGTTGTGCAACATGAAGTTGAAGTGATAGGACTCACAGAACCCGGAAAGGCGCAGGCATTTTGGCACCTGTCTCAGTACAACATATAGATTCACAGCGGGTAAGATCATCTACCGGAGTAAAAGATGCGCTTGGTCTCGCAAGAATGTTTGGGAACCTGGGCAATGGTAGAATGTTGGATAGGTATGTAAGCTTTTTGTCTGTCTTGCTTGTTTGGATCACATGTAATAGTTGAGCTATATTTTACCATTTACGTTTATGAATGCATGCATGTATCTTTTGCCAATTATCTTCATCCGTCTACATCGCTTTATCTACCAGTCGTTACCATGCTCCCAAAAGTGTATCTACAAACAAAAAGAAAAGAGATCCTGCAGCAGAAACAAACCGTTTACATTTGGAACCGCCGAATCTCCTGTAATGTCCAAAATTTTCTCATATTCTCTGCCCCCAACGATCTCACCTCATCGTCCAAATGCGCCCACAGCACACCTCCCCAGCTCTCCATCTTCTCCTTCAAAATGCTCAACTCAAAGTCCCTCTCGCCACTCTTCACTTCATTCAGATACTTTTCGAATCCCTCCAGGCCCTCGTGAATCTGGGCGTGCTGCTTCACCAGGTCGCCATTCTTGGGGTTAAACTCAGGCATCTTCTGGGCTAGTCGGGGGAAGAAGTAAGTCTCCTCGATGGAATGATGTATGGTGAGATGCTCAGCGAATTCGGTGCCGATGTTGAGGAGTTGCTTGATGGACATGCCCTGAGGACGGCGGCCAGTGGTGCAAGCTTGCCAGAGAATGTTCCATGATCGGCGGAAGTTGTTGTGCTGTGAGTAAAGTGTGAGACGCATGCAACATATTGTACCTATGCATGTATATGCAGGTATATGCTTTATACATGACGCGAGTATAGGTGAGAGCAGCGATGCCACTTACAAACAACTCCATTCTTTCGGCAAGACGGTTATAGTTCTTGAACTCATGGTCCGTCAGTGGAGGAAGCTCCTCCTTTGCAGCGCTCGCATCATTTTTGCCACTGGCCTCAGCCATGTTGAAGGCGTATCTTTTTGTTGCAGAATTCGATATAAAAGCTCTCCCTGTGTGTGCAGCAGCAGCAGCAATAATCCCATGCCCAGTCAAAATATTTTGCTTGAAGAGGGGAATTCTCGTCCGTAACCTCGCCAGAATCATTCGTCTTTTCACCTTTCTATTCTTCTTCTTTTATTCTCGCAAAGACTCTCGCAAAGTCTCTTGCAAATGCCGCCCGGAAATATCCTTTATATCTCGAGAAAACTTATAAGATCTTAACTCCTCCTCCGAAAAATGCGACAAACTCCCCCGTATCTCGTGTTCTGATAGATCTTTGACTCGGCGTTGCGGTGATTGGCCAGTTTTGGGTGAGTCAGCGGGTTAATAAAGGGATCCACACGATTACAGAGGCATCTGTCAGCACGGAATTACGATGAATCAGTTCCTTCTCCATAAAACTGCGCGGTGTTGCCTCCGATTCGATCGTGGGATTTAAACGGTTTGGACAAAGGCCGAGATGCTGGTCCAGTGAAAGGGTCGAGCCGACGGTCCGGATCGCTGTCGGGGCTTTGGGTGGGCGATGCTGAGAGCTTGAATGGTCTGGACAGGTTTGATATCTTGTGTCTCAGCCAAAGGAAAGCAGCTGATCGGTTCAGAGATGATCACACTGCATGCTTCTCTAAACACCAGCTTCCAGGATGACCTATCGTTGATATTATGGTAACGCAACTATTACTCGACCACTTGCAGCATCGGATCTATCAACCCACAGCGGACTCCGTAGTCGAACCGAAGTGCGCTCCGACCGCAGAGTTCCATCGTCAGCTCGCCCAAATGCTTGAAGTCCATGCGTCTTCAGCTATCAAATAAGCCTAACCATGCGACCATGCTAGCGTACCAAATCTCCGTGCTATCATGGGTATGACATGCAGCCAAGACCAGATCAAGCGCGCGGCAAGCATCTGAAGCCGGCAACGTACATTTCGCTCTCGGCTTTCAGATCGCATGACCGAATCCGATGCATATCTAGGCCTTATTTCCACGGCAATAATGCGGAGTATTATCTCCTTTTTGGCTCGAGTCGTTATTTTGAGGTCGATCTTACGGTCTTAGCCGCCGTTATTTACCATTGAACGCATGTGTAAACTTACACGTAATTGTCAAATCATCATCACCTTGCTGGATCTCGTCTTTACGGGTGGTTGACAGCGTTTATCCTTGTTCTATTCACTGCTGGACGGCTTCACAAGCACTACACCGTACCTAGGATTATCGACTTGACAAGCACAAGACCTTCATCGCCTAAAAGCAAATAGCCGCATTGCTGTATTGCACTCAATTCATCAAACCTCGTCAAGTTTATTGAACTTCCTTCCCACAGGCACCTCTTGGATCCCGCAGACACCGTTTCCGCACGACATGCCCCAATTCTGTCTTGGGTGCAATAAATGGCTTGATTGACGTGCGCACGTTTGTACGCTGCTCAAAGTCGTACGCCATGGCAAACAGCTTCTCTTCGCTAAACGCCGGGCCGGAAAAGGCGATGCCGAACGGACCATTGGGAGCCGACAGCGTCAATTTTCCCCTATCTGATGGAACGATGGGGGAATCATCAGGAGCGCGACCCAGAGGCACACTGACGACGGGGAGTCCCAAGCCGGCTGCCATGATAACTGAGTAGGGAGTCGGATGCACCATTCCGTCTAGTTTATACTTTTCCAGCGCTCCTGTGAAGCACTGCGGTCCAAGAAACTCTGTGGCCGCAGTAACGTTGGACCAATAAGTCGGATCCGTGTTGGTGAGGCCAAGACTGAGATAGGTATCCCATGCTGTGGTATCAAAACTTGGGAATCCCTCTTGAGGATCATCTCTGGTAAAATCTCGCAGATCTCTGACTGAGGTGATGTTGTTCGGATTTTCCTTGAGGAGGTCGAGGTACTTTTCCGGCAAGCTGGACAAAAAGTCGGCGCCGACAATGGCAAAGATTGCGGCCATGGCAGCAAGTATGGAGTTGTCGGACGCTGGGTCACTTCCGCGCCCTTTGGTTTGATCAGTAGGGGCGTTATTGCAGGGCAAGTCAATATTGTCAATGATCTCTGCACCAGCTGCGCGAAGCACATCCAGCGCTTTCTCGAATGCCTCCGGGTCGGTGTTTGCTGACGGATCGATATCTGCCGCCATGGTGTTGCGGGACACGCCGAGCCGCTTGCCTTTGAGGCCTGATTTCGAACACGCTGCAACATAGTCCGGTATCGTGTCAAAAGGAATAGCATCCGTGTAGTTGTCTCGCTTGTCAGGCCCAGCCATGGCTTGCAAGAGATACGCAGCATCCTTGACGGTCCGAGTCAAAGTACCAACGGTATCCTGTCTTAGCGAATATGGAATCACCAGATATCTCGAAGTTAGTCCCACTGTGGGACGGAACCCGACGACGTTATTCGCATGGCCAGGCATGAGGATTGATCCGCCCGTGTCTGTCCCAACAGCTGCCCAAGCAAGACCGAGAGAGGCTGCGATGGCACTTCCCGATGATGAGCCTCTGGGATTCTGCTTTGGAAAGTACGCGCCAACTGCTTGGCCACCATGAGCCGACCAACCTTCATGCAAGACTACTTCTCGGGAGGCAGCCCATTGCGAGAGGTTGGCTTTACCGAGAATGATGGCGCCCGCTTTGCGTAGTTTGGAGGCAATAGTGCTGTCATGGGGAACTTTGGCTCCCAGCAGCGCGTATGAGCCAGCAGTGTTGTTCATCTCATCGTCTGTGGCAATGTTGTTTTTGAGGAGGATAGGTATGCCATGGAGAGGCTGCTTGACAGGGTCTATTCCCGCTTGCCTCTCCGTGTCGCGCTCCAAAGCAAGCGAGAGGGCATCAGGATTGATCTCAGTGACAGCCTTTAGGTCAGGATTCACCTCTGAGATCCTGTCAATGTAGGCCTGTACAAGATCAACACTGGTGAAGTGTTTATTGTCCAACCCAAAGCGCAGGTCAGCGAGAGTAGCGTCGAGCAACGTAGGGAAACCACCGTCTTCAGTCGAGAGGGCCTGAGACAAACAGGCACATGACAAGACGTGCAGCGCCGTAGCGAGTACACCAAGAGGCTTCATCGTGAACAAGCAAATTTTCGAGGTGCTCACTGTTTGCCGAAAAGAAAGAAGATGGATATTTATTCACGTTTCTGTATGAATAATACCTGTGAAGCACTGCCATAAGCCACCGCCCACCCAAGTTCATCGGATACGACGGCAGACAGCTCCTACAGGCATCGCTACGAACCAAGAGCCCGAGGACCAAGGGTATCTCATCATCCAGGATAGTATTTGTCTTTCCATGTTTAGAGAGGCAATGGTCAGACAATTGCTACGGGTTTACCGATGTGAAATGTGATAGACCATGATTTGGCACGGGGACTAGTCGCTGGTTCCCGTGGACGAGAACTTAGTCGAGTGGTGTATAAGGGCGCCTTTCAACTACGGGTATTACGAGTACGACAACTACTATCGCTCCGATATTTGTGATATTGTGGAACCACTGACTACAGTTTCACAAGGGCACACGAGCTATATGTAAGACATACAGGCAGAAGCGAAGGAGACTACCAGACAAGCGGTCGCCCTGTTCCCCGTCTCTGCCGAAAGGGAAGCCCTGGGCTTCCCTGTGGGCATATTCTGGACGCCAAGCGGCCAAGATGGACATTGTGCCTTACGTTACGCACCTTTCCCGAATCTAAGATGCTTCCCGACGATGGAGCATGTCTTCGAATCTACCTGATCTTGGCGATGATATCATCCTGCGTTCAAAAAATTGCCATGTTTCATCATGTCCTTCAGCAGTTCTTCTATAATGATCTGCCTGTTTTCTACTCTTCCCTAGACAGACAGCATGCCTGCCGCGAGACCCCGGGTGAAACTGCCCAGAGCGCTCTGTGCCTGATGGGAAAGCCAGCTGTCGATCACTGACCTTGTATTAAGCTTATGTCTAAACAGCGACCCCCTGCTATTTAGCCGAGCAATATGACTGGCCTTTCCAAGTCGAAGCTGAGTAATACCCGCGGTCAAGAGGGCGCCCAGACCTATTCTTCCGTGGGGGTTCATTGGTCGATCATTGTGCCACGGCTTGGTTCCGATCATGGCTTTGTGGTACCTGAAGGCCTTGTTAGGTTTCGACCATGAACGTGGTTATATCGGGAAACTGCTGTAAGTGCATCGAGTGGCTTTATATAGAGAGACCATTAGGCATCGTCTCTCGGATGCTATGCTTCAAAGGGGGAGCCCTTCTAATCTCGACGATATTCTTATTACATGGAGAAAAGGGAGTTGTGATAGATGCTCCCTCTCATTGCGACGAAGAACAATCCAAGCTGAAAACATACCAAGGGCATCCGGAATAGCGTGTCCAGGTCGGCGATCCCAGAGGCACACAACAGAGACAATCTCATTCTATCGGCCACATGACAGGCACAAGGGACCTATCCTTAAACATGAGACTCTCTCGCTCATTGTCTTCTCTCACCGACCTGGTGGTTCAAACAGTCTGAGTAAGAGTCTCATGGCGCCTTATCAGCCCTCGACGTCATAGGACGGGGACCTGGGATCCTAGCTCTCAGCTCGTGATCTTTCAGCTCGGTGCGGATATATCGGCCTCTTGACGCATCTCAAGGTGAGACAAGAAGTTTTACGAGCACGGCCATTTATTCGAGAGGGATATTTCGATCTACGCGTGTAATACCGAAATTATCAACCACAGCCGCCCTTATCTTGTGTGATAGGCAATGTGATAGAGACGCATGTCTCACGTTGCCAGCCACGGACGGTGATCCCCGCCATTCACATTACGCTCGCTCGGCCTAGGAGATGCCGCGTCTGCTGGTTATCTGAGACACGGCTTGGTGACTTGCCTCAAAGGGATACATAGGCGAAGCGGTGAATGTGGTCGCCTGAACTGAGACCACGGCTGAAGGGTGGGGAGGAGGAAAGGAGAGGATCTTATTGTTTCCATCTTGTAAGGTACGAAACGCATGCCTAAATGGGCCATTTGTCAGGTTGTATTCTGACAAGTTTCGTGAGGGCTCTCATTCGAATGTAAGGTGATGATTTGAGAAATGATGTCGCGATCGAAAGACAAGTCGATGGATGACTCTTTGATCCAGAATAGCACCAACACTAACAACTCTCCCGTTTCTTGGAATTTTTGCTAATTAGTCGTATCGGCTAAGAGAGTTAATGATGTGGAGCTGTTTCACTCCAATGTATCACTCTACTAATTTCCAGGTTTCCGGTCCAAGAACCTCTGTTGGCTCCCGGTGCCTCCGTCATCGGACTGAAAGGGCTAGTATTTCGATTTGTAGGCGATTGTTGACGATGCAGGAGTTAGAGGCACCGATATCTCAGGCACCAAATGACCCGACGATGTGTGAATAAAGTAATATAGCGAAATGAACTTGAGGTACAGAATTTTCTGAAAGATTCTGTTAGTGATGATGGATTACTACATGAATCGAATATCGCTAGCAGACAAGTATACCCAGTCAAGCTTCCATATTGATGATAGGCAGTTGGAAGGATAAGCATCCATTATCTCTATGCTTTTAAATATACATTATCCCCGCTACATGCCAGTACTCTCTCAACTCCCCTACTGGTCATCCTCCAAGCCAACAAGCTTGAGCGAATCCTTCCACAGTCTCGCCTCCTCAGCCGCATCATACGTGTGGCTCACCGTCGTCGGCTTCGACATATCCTTATCATCCGGCCCAGGCACAGCCACAGAAACATCAGCCAGATACTTTCCTCCCTTACCCTCCAGCTCCCTCGCAATCGCCGCCCAAACCTGCGTCGCCGCCCCTTGCTCGGGGCTCTTCATGCCCTGCAGCACCTCCGGCCCGATCTGCGCAACCATGGCCTTGGCTTCTTCCTCCGGGATGTACCTCATGAGGCCGGTTTGGATGCCGCCGGGGTGAAGACTCCAGCCGTGGAGGCCACGTGATCCGTAGCGTCGCTCAATCTCGTTGGCCATGTAGACGTTTGCCGTCTTGGACTGGCCGTATGAAACCCACTTGTTGTAGTCGCCCTTTTGGAAGCTGTAGTTGTCTGAGGCATTGATTCCGCAGAAACGGTGCGAGGCGGAAGAGACGTTGACGACGCGAGAGCCGAATTCAGGGGTGCTACCAGCAAGGAGGGCAGGCTTGAGAAGTTGAAAGAAGAGGAAATGAGAGAGGTGGTTAACACCAAACTGTGATTCGTGGCCATCATCAGTGAGTTGCAGATCAGGAACAGCCATAATTCCAGCATTGTTAATGAGGATGTTAATCTTGGGCGTGTGAGCGAGAATAGTCTTTGCCGCAGCCCGAACGCTAGCGAGCGAGTTCTGGTTCATCTCAACAAGCTTCATGCGTGACGCATCAAAGATGTCGCCGAGAGCGCTCTTGGCCTTGGTAAGGTCTCTGGCAGTGAGGATGAAGGATGCTCCGGTGGTAGCAAGGGCGCGGACGGTCTCAACACCAAGACCGGATGAAACACCGGTGACGACGATGACCTTGCCCTTGAGCTGGTCGGTCATCTGCTCGTCTTTGACGACTTGGAGGGCGGTTGGTCTGGCATCGCCGGGGCCTTGGGGAGAGACGTGAGACTCTGCGTAGCGAGACATGATGGATGTGTTAGTGTAAGTGATGCCGGTGTAAGTGATAATTATGATAGTACAAGTGGTAATGATGGTGTAAGTGGTGGTGATGAGATCTGTGTAGCTTGGCGATGATATTCTACTATCAGTTCATTATGGAAAATGTTTCCTCTTATATATCCAATTCTTCCTCATCTTCATGAATCCGAATATCCATCTCAACATCCTCGTGTATTCGCGTATACGCGTATCCAGCTCTCCTCCATCTCTCGCCAGTTTCAAGCCTCATGCACAAACCCCCATAAATCCGACAATATCCTCAATCCCCGGCTGATGCTTTTTCCCCCGTTGAGCTTAGTCTCCCTCATTCCCACTCCGGCGGACTTGTAAGACGCCGCAGGTCCCACATCTGCCGATTCTGCCCACACGGAGTGATGACACTTTTTGCCTCTTGCGGGATAGTCCGCCGGCGTGGAGGCTAAACGCCGACCCCTAGCCGCAGCATCACGAACGGGCTGCTTTTCACTCTCTCTCTTGTTTATTTCATCCCTCTGTAGTACCCTGTGGAATGCAAGGAGGTACTTGTATCTCTGTATACATCTGATTACTACTATATCCTTCTTTGGTTACACTCTCTCATTGTCATGGCGCCAAGCTTGCGCACACACACTCGAGCATCCGGCAAGGTTCGATCGATTCCTGACCCTGATGCAGCAGATCTGACGGCCAGCGAGATCCGTTTGGCACGTAGAAAGGTTCAGAACCGGCTAAATCAGAGAGCACATCGTACGTAGAGCAAGCACAGTTGTGTGAAGCGGCTATTCCCTTAGAACTAACACCTCGCATCAAGGATCGAGGGCCCGGGATAGGAGAGTTGACGGCACCGGACAGCCTTACCGAGTCCATCGCTGGCGGATAGATGACGGTAAGGATGACATACCATACATCAAGGCAAGGGAAGTTCCGAGCGACTCTACCAGTGTGCCTGTGGAGGACAACTCCGCTCCATCCAATCAGCTGGTCGTCTCGAAGCATCCAGAACCGAGCAGGGAGCTTGTTCCGCATGGTGCATTAGTCTCCATGTCTACCACAATCCCCAGCCGCACTTCTGCTCCTTGGCTGGGCCTCAGCTACTGCCTGCTCTCCGATCATCTGCTGCATCTAATCCACTTCAACGTCCTCAGGGGCCTCTCATACAACAAGAAAGTCATCAAACCAAACGCCTTTATCGAGTGCACGGGCAGCGCCACAGCCAAGCTGAAGCTGATCCTCCCTCAACTCCCAGAAGCAACCTCCCTCGTGCAAATCCGCCTCCCTGAAAGCCTCGCTCCGACGAAGCTGCAGATGTCGTGCCCCCACTCCAACTGGATCGACGTGTTTCCCTTTCCGAAGATGAGGGACAATCTGATTCGGTGGGAGAACTACTTTAGCCATGCGGAGTTTCTGACGGACCTCTTGGGGAACCTGATCAGCTGCATGACTGCTCCGCCGCCCAAGACGACGCATTCGTTGCTTGGTAACAGGGCTCAAGGGGATGATGAGGATGTTCCGACTGATCGCAGGGGGCTGATTCTGTGGGGGGAGCCGTTCCACAAGGATAGTTGGGAGGTGACACCGGGATTTCTAAGGAAATGGTCATGGGCAGTTGATGGCTGTGGTGAGTTGCTTGAATCGACCAATCGGTGGAGAAAGACGAGAGGAGAGACGCCGCTGCGGATGGCAGTCAAGTTGCAGTAGATGTACTCGTAAGCATATGGATGGAGTTTGGGAGTAACATTTTTAATAACCATGGTAGATGAGTTGTGTATTCATTAATTTGTCTTTATTCTATGATACAGCTTTCGGAGCTGTCTATCTTTAATGTATTCGTCATATAAGTCGTAAGAACGGCTGGGTATCATCTTGTTCCGTCAAGCTTCTTCCGCTTGGGTATAACCTCATCTATCGTACATCCTCCAGTGTATTAGGTAGTTCGTCGTGTTTGTGTCTATGCTTGAATCGCATCACCCACTTCGTATGCGGGCGGAGGATCCATCACAATAACTTCAAATGCCGCAACAGCATACTAAGCACGAGTCAGCTTCAGCTTCATTACGTTCGGAGTTTCCGAGTCAACTTACTCTAATGTCATTTCCGAGCCCAACAGAGATCCCCGTCACAACCTCCACCACGTGGTCCATCCTCAATATGCAAGACTCAGTCGTCGGCTTCGTATTCAAGACAAAAAATTGCCCCAAGCTCCTGAATCGACCTCGAATAGCTCGCTGTCAATCTTGACTGCGCCAGCCATGCTGCATCCATGTCGTCTCTGCGTGATTGTTCGCGGTATCGCTCCAGTAGATGTTGTGACTAACGTCTTCAGATCCATCGATACACTGCGGAGATAGACGTTGCCTGATTCAATCATATCGGTCGGTGTGTGAACGAGGATCTGGACCGGCGTTGGCTGGCCACGGATCAAGATGGCTGGCTGTGGGAGTAAAACTTCGACTTTGATGGATGGCGCATATTTCGGGTTATAAGACGGACATGAGCCATCATCGTGCTCTTGATCCTCCATTGCGGTATTTCGTAAGCGTGCATTGTGTCGTCCAGGCTTTTCGTCCATTGGCACCGACAGGACGCAGGATGATCGTGGAAGTCTTCCGATGGATGGGTTGCAACTGAATGGAATATCCATCCCTACGCTCTTTGTCTTTACCATTGCACCAAGCACGCTGCGGCCCACAGAAACAGTCATGGTATAAGCTACCTTGACTCTCATGTTCTGCTCCGTGACGTCCAAAGATGGCGGGAGCTGGCATTTCTGGGGTTTACCGCAGTAACATGCTCCTTCGGGAAACTCGAATTCGATGGGAGTGGTGTATATCGATTCGCCAGTGGAGGCATCCTCGTCCCATTGCAAATCCCGATACTCTATGGTCTTGTGTTGCTCAAACAACTACAATCCCTGTCAGTCAATATAATGCCTCCTGTAGCTGAATCATGCAGTGCTACTCACCACCGTAGTGATTTGTCCCGGGCTTGCCGCATTAACCTGCGTGGGAAACGACACCACCATGGTGCCGACGAATTTGGCCGAGATGCGCGGCGATTTGTGAAAGGTAGGCCCTCGGATTTCGAACGAGGCTCTTACGAGGTCTCGAGCAAGAAACGGCCCTTGGTGGGCATCTTGAAGAGCGAGATTCAGCTTCATAGTGGCCGAATTGGGAGACGAGGGCTTGGTGGAGATCCCTCTCGTGTCGTGAAGACAGTCCGGGGTGGTTGTATGGTAGCTGGCTATACATGGACTGTGTTTGTAAGTCTGGGGTAAGATGAGATTTGATGCTTTAGTGTTGCATTGAGATGATTTGTTTACTGGTTGATGGTGATGATGATGGCAATGATGGAGACATGGACCCCTTGACAACTTATATACATCGTGATATATACTCTCGTACTCCATCGAGCTCTATAAACGACACACTATGATGTTAAAATCATGCAAGCCACCCATCGATCCGCAAGCCATCATCCACTGTTTACCGATGCTCGCCGAGCTAGTTTTTTTCTAGAAACGCTCTCGCCGAGAATAGACTGCAAATTTGCGACTGCCGTCAGCTGCGAATGAAGCCGATTGGCTCGAGACACCGGCTAGCTTGTGTCATTTCAAGATTCGGATGAAACTTGACCCTTAGTCTGGCGGACATGAGTCGGCGTCTTAGTGTCGCTGCCAGCTCTTTTGCTGTGGTCGGAAATTCGGAATCGTGTCAGATTGGCGGCAGAGCCATTTTGGAGACGCACTGTGACGACGCAGACGGAGATGCGCCGCCGTCTGGATTGGGTCAGCCCAGAGACTGTAGACGAGAGATTATTGGTTTGACATAACCGAGGTTATACTGGTGACATTAATATGAGAAGAAATTGAATCATCAATGCGCGCATCGTTAATTATTTGCAGGTGCAATACTGTATAAGATCCACGGGTGGCAAACGAAATAAGCAAAAACACGCATGATCTTAAACCAATACAATCAATATTTAATTAAGTGGATAATATATATCCAGCACTCCAACGACTATGCGCAGTCTAAATGTGGTGAACGGGAAGCAGAAGAAAGACGATAAGTATCTGTTACTCTCATTACTTATTGCTGGTATCTACAACAGGATGCTAAAGAGGCGCTCCCATCTTGAATAGCTCTATTCCAAATGTTGGCGTTTCCTATATGAGAGTACGGATTGACATTTATATAACCACTCAACTCATTGCAACCCTAGGTTGCGTGAAACCTCTTATGGGTCGTATGATTGACACAAAATGTAACTAACTAACCAACATGCGGGACGTTGGATGTCCAAGTAGAAACATATGACCCAGGAGGTAGAAAGCAAAGCGTCCGAAACATCTCGACAATAATGAAGAGCCTTGCAGCGATATAGAGGACCGTGATAATACCGATGGTAAAATCCATTATTATGACTGTAAATTTCATAAGTCGATCTAATGGCCTCTTAGATAATTCAGCTTCGTCGCAGAAGGCATAGCACAAGCCGCAAATTAAATAGCAAAGCGGAGCTGCGGTCGTAAAGATGCTTGCGCATCTCCAGAAGATCAACTCAATCCTTGACGGGAAGGCAAAGTTCCACGCCACAACATGGATAGCACCAAACACCGTCGCACCTACCGCCCCAGCCAACATTTCCCCATTGTCTCTCACTTTTCTGTAGTTGCCTCTTACTTTTCTGGAGTTCAGGCTAATTGGTTCACCAAGCAGAGTTGGATTATCCCCAAACACCGTGTCAACCTTCTGTGCGTTTTTTAGTGTATCGAGCACTGGATCCGATATGACTCCAGCCTCTGTAAGACCAGTTCCATTTAGAGGAATAGTTGTGGTGATACCAACGCGCTGCGGCTTGTACCAAAAAAGGGCATGTATGAAGACTGCACAGACAGCAAAGGCTACGACGGCAACCTCGAGCGGCGAAACTGGAAGCCTTCTGACGCCCCGTCCGATGATCTGAATGACAGACCACAGAATCTGTCCAACTGCGATCGCCTTCACAAGTATATCTCCTTTGGACTTGTCTTTAATTTCTGCTTCCGTCATGTCAGGCAGCTGATTGATATACTTTTTCTCTAGGAGTGCAAAAACGCCTTTGGAGGTAAGATGATATGGATCATGATACTTGGGTTTTTCACTCTGCTTGACTCGGCCTTGTATGACAAACCCCCCCATATTCGCATAATAGCTGTGAGTCAAAGTCCAAGGAAATTTGCTGTGCCTGACCCATTTCTGCATCTCTTTTTGATCCGCCTGTGCGAAGGCCAGGTCCTGATAAGCCACAGTTATTATCAGTTCGGGGGCAATGATAGTCCAAAACATCCGCAGTGTGCTTTTGTAAAACCCGTGCAAGCCCCATTTGATGTCTCCCAGTAGTCCAGGGTCACGGCCATCGCGTTGTTCCGGGACATTGGGGTGTTGGAGTGTCCATGTGCAAGCGAGAATCGTGAAGAGAGAACTCCATAGTATGTCAAGAGTTCCTCGAGTATTGGGGGATGAGACATAATTCGATAGAGTGGAGGGGACGGAACAGTTTGTGTTGAATACATGGTAGGCTTGAACAAGTGGTATTAGACAGAAGATGAGAAATTGCCTGGGCCATCGTGGCATTTCCATCTCTGGAGGACCTTTCCAGAGGCAAAAGTGAGTATGTTGGCGATAATAGAACTGTTCGGTATCGAAGCTCGTGGTGTTCAACGACATCTACCGTGGACAGAGAGTTTGGGAGATGGAGGAGCATTTGGAGATTTCAATGTCATTTTGGGCGAAAAATTGCTACCTAAAGCTGAATTTTAATGGCTAGGGATGTTGTTGTCCCATGGCTATCATTGGTAGCCTCGTTGCTTCGGTGAGGCTGTGGAGTAGTGTGGTTGCAGCTATTCAAATGACGCAGGATCTCAATATTTCCTATTGGCCCTGATAGATGAGCCATGATCAGCTGAGGGCCGGGATTAATGGCCAGCGCGTATTGCAGCAATTAAAAATGTTACACGTATTCAATGTGCCGCACAGAATGTAAGAAAAAGCAAAAATCCAAGACATGCCTCAAGGTTATTGGTTCAGGCCAGAGAAGCAGAGGGTTGCTGACGGCCGGGGGCGTCACAGCTCGTACTTGTATCTGCAAGAAAAAACAGAAAAGAGATAAGAAAGGCCGAAGAGGAAAGGGAAGGGGGGGAACAAGAATGCATGAAAAAAGATTTGGCGATGTTGTGAACATTATAACAGCTAGAAAAGTGTCAAAAACAGTAGGAAAAAAGAAGCGTCCTCTGAGAGGATTGGCGGAACTCTCCCGCCGGGAATTGAACCCGGGTCTCAAGCGTGACAAGCTTGCATACTGACCACTATACTACGGAAGATGATTGGCTGTGAGCAGCCATTGTAGTAAGTTGGAGGGAGGTGCACAATATTATCTTATAAAGGTCTACAGAGTGAATTCTCTGAATTTCGCACAGCGTCTGAAGCACCACAACGACTCTGTATGTGTTGTTGACCGTTTGTCCATTGTTTTGTCTACTCTGATCTGCTCTTTTTTGATGTGTGCGTAGGGGCCGACCCTGATCAATGTGTTATATGGATCATTCGATACTAATGCTGTTGCGAGAGTGCAGCAGCATGCACATTACTTTCTTCAGTTCTTGAAATCATCTTTGTAAGATGTGCTTATTGCATGTGATCAATCGAACAGATGCATCGCGCACGTGTAACTTAGATTCCCTAATTATTAAAGTATCTCAGAATCATCAATTCCAGATGCAAATGCGACACAACCAAAACCAAGTTGATGGTTGAAGCGCACTCTCAACTCGCAGAAAATGTCGTGATTCTAGGGTATGTGAAGCCATTCCCGCCCTCAAGCAGCGGTAGAGCACAGCCCCTACCGTCATTGTATCCACCGCCATCAGCATCTACAACACTGAGGCAACACGCAGTTGTCAACTTAAACAGCAGCCTGACTGTCATCACCATCTAGTCTGTTTGTCTACATCTTCAATTTCAACTTAAATCTTCATCACCCAACAATCTGCCCATCAACACACTCTCATTGCATCATCACCATCACCTTGAACCAAAACGCCTCACGAGCTGTCAAAATCTTTCACTGCCGAACAATCATCTACCGGCGCTCCCGCCAAGTGGGTCAAATCACCAAATCTTGCCCATTGTCCTGTAATTTTCCCGATCCATAGGCCCGAAAGCAGAATAAAGTGAAAAGCCACAAAAACCCTTCATTTCTGCATACATACAATTATGAAGTCATAAATCACACCCTCTCTCTTTTGCACATACATACAACGTTGCGTCTATGCCCAAATTGTCAGGTGCTCAACTGGCTTTTAAGCTTGAGCTTGAGCTGTCGTGCATGACGACAGTCCCGAAGATCTGTAGCCATTCGGGAATAATTTGTTCGTAATGCAGGCAGCCCTCCACTCTGGCTGGCTAGGCCCAAACACTAACCAAGTGTATCGATGCCAAAATGCTACTCTCTGCACTCATACAACAAGACACAACACAACTTGTACCAAAACATCCTCACAACGTATTCAAAACCTCGACATATTGATACAACGTTGAATCGATTCATTGCACCTCGGTGAAACTTGCCAATTCTGACTCCAAAGCGACCCCCTTAAGCAGTGCCCAACGCCACCCCAGTCGCAGCCACGCAGCTCGCTCGTATCCGCGCAGCATCTCCTTTTCTCGTCCTCCTGACAAACACGAACAAAGAGACGGTGTACCAATTACCAATCTTCCGGAAAGAAAGCATACACTAGAATTTACAAAGAACGCCCATGATTTTCTCATCAAAAAGAATAACAACAAAGCCTACAAGTCCGGCGTTAACAAGTCCTATACTATTCGCATGATATAGATTACTATACAGTGTACATCGATCTATATATACACCATCTCAGCCTCTCCCACAATGCATAAGCCCCAAACCACCACCGACCAACCCTGTCCAATCCCTCTTTAATTCTCAGCTCAGCACCAATCCCTCCTCTCATCGCCACGTAGGTCCCCTGTTACCATAGACTCATGAACAAAACAACAGTAAAGAAAGCCGATTGCCCGCTTACCCAATCTCCGCCGATCTGCATCACCCCCTCAGCCCTAGTCTAGTCGCCAAAAAAGGCCCTCTTTCGTATATGCTTCCTTCCGGCCTATCAGATCCGGCTCCAAGGCGTCATTGCGTCGTGTCAATCGGCAATTCAGGCCGCTAGGATCATTAATCCCTTCCCAAAGGAAAGCACAGGGCAAGAAAAAATCCGTATCGAGCACCGACGTACACCTTGTCCCTTGACCTTCACCGTAATCGTACATGCATGTACACCTACATACGCATCTAGTAACAAAGAGAAATGTCGTGTCCCGCCTCCCACCTGACATCATTCTATCCCAGTAACTCAGTAGTAGCAAAAAGTTCTAGATCGATTCAATAGCAAAGACGGCACGAACAAAGGAAGGGGGGCAAAACAAGACAAGGGTCCCTCCCCCCTCACGCTGCTCCAAGCCAGCATCGTCACTGGTTGACTGGCAAAGGAGCCAAAAGCTCGTGTTGATGCCGATCCACCAGAATGATGCTGAAAATAACTTACACCCGGTATTCCGTGTAGAAACTGCTCGTGTGAGGCCTTCCACCAAATACCTATATAAACACACTCCTTCCCTCCTCACTATCACCTTCCTTTCTCATCATCAACACTCACATCTACAACAACAACAACAGTCTTACAAACACTCTTCAACAACTCTTTACTCTTATTCTTTAAGAACAACCCATCCAACAATCTTCAAGATGCTCTTCAACGTCGCCGCCATCGCCTCCCTCCTGGCCGTCGCCAACGCCCGCATCGTCGGCATCGCTGTTCCAGAGACCATCGCCCCCGGCTCCACCGTCAAGGCCACCGTCCTGACCGAGAACTACATCCAGTCCGTCTACGACGTCGCCATCGTCTTTGGCTACGCCAACGGCGACGGCTTCCCTGAGTCTCTCGGCACCGTCCTTTCCTCCTCTTACCTTGGACCCGGTATGTCTTCTTAATCACACCAAGCTTTATCCATAAAATAAAACTAATCAAACATAAATAGACGAGTCCAACGTCACCTACAACATCACCCGTTCCATCACCATCCCCGCCAGCGCCCCCAAGGGCGACGCCCTCATCAGCGCCAGCCTCTACTCTCTCTACGGCGCCGTGTATGGTCCTACCATTACCAACTTTAACGTCTCTGTCACTATTGGCGACTCGACCTCTCCCGTCCTCAAGTCTAGCACTTTTTAAACGAGTGCGAAACCATGACTCAAGTCTAAAGGAGTGCGAACTCGTAATGGAAACCTGATAAACTTGCATATGTGAAACGGCGCTGGGAAATTAGATGGATTGGCTTGCTTGCAATTGCCTTTTTTGACTTCGATGGATTGAATGGAACGTTGATGAATTGATTAATGGATGATTTTAGATTAGTATAGATTAATTTGAGTCGGGGAACCGGCGAATTACTATTGACATTGTTGAACCGTGACGTTTACCTTGTAAGAGTCGAATAAACAACATAGACTAAATAGTCCAATAAATTTCTTTTTCCGAATGATAGTTCCAAATGGCCCTTTTTAAAATCTATATACAATATACTCTGTAGGTAGTATCTTTACTTTCCAAGCCATCCATATAAAGTCATAACAACCAAGTCCGACCAATCCAAGCCAATCTATATATATTCCATACCATACTCATCCAACAATGCTTGCATGCTATTCTATTCTATAAAAAGGGGGTATCTGTATCTCATCACACAAGCCTCTCTCTCTCTCTTCCCAAACACATCATCACTTCCCATTCGGGCCCTTCACCATGACCCCGTTCGCGCTCCCCCAGACACTATCCGTCACCTTGGCCGGCACCTTTCTCCCCTTGAGCCGCTGGTCAACAAGCCACGTTCCCACCACAAACTCCGCTCTGCTCAGCATCCCCGCCCTCCCTCGGTCGACCAGGTCCCAAATCTCAGCCAGCTCGTCTAACGGTAATCTCGAGCGCTTCCATACCTCCCTCACAACGACGTTGGCCACGCACTGCGACACGTCCCGATCGAGATCGCTGCTTATACTCGTCGCCGGACTCATCATCCGCGTGTCGGTAAGTAGGATCCCGCGGTTCGACGCCCACAGCGCTTCATATCGTTTCCTCTCCCGGGGCCGAATCTCTTCCCGCCACTTCTTCCGTGATCCTTCATGATGCGCATGCTTTCCCTTTCGTAGCAACGCTCTATGCCCTTTCTTGTGTTGATCATCCTCTTCGTCTAGTAACTGCGGCTGTCGGAGTGTATGTAAAAGTCGAGGCGATTTCTGCCGTTTCGGCAACGGAGGAGGAGCCAGTGAAGCAGGCCCCGTATTATGCGGCGTCAGTCGTGTAGAAGCCAATGAACCAGCCACAATCGCATCAGTGAGATTGTCTAGCTGCGTCCGACCCGGTGAACCATTGGCGATTCGTCGTTGAGAAGCCAGCTCCCGATGTGGAGATGATCCGACGCTTACTGTAGAGTGTCTCCTCCCCAGAATCATCGAAGACGGACGAGGCTCTCTCTGCTGGCTAGGAGGAGACGCCGATTGTCCCGCTGACCGAGATACCGCGGAAGCAATCGAACTCCGCGCCTGGCCAGACGACGATGTATCTAAATGATGGCTATTCGACCGACCTCGACGCGGAGGTTGATCTTTATCTTTATCCAGCGCATCCTTCCCACTGCCCCTCGGTTTCGGCGGCGTAGGCGGCCTCTTCGCCGCAGTACTCCGACTCTTCTTAGGAGGATCAGGCGACGGCGACGCAAGCGCAATGTGTATGTTCGGGCTCAGCGTAAGGTGAGCGACGTGACGGGACTCAACGGCGTCCTCGACACCCTCGTCGGCTGCGGAGAAAGAACTTCGGCGACGTTCCTGCTCATGAGCGGTTTAAGAGGCGGCGGTGTCGACGGATGTAGCGCGCGCGGCCGAGCATGCGAGCTCTTGTGTTCCGAGGACGACGGAGCCGGCGTGGATGGTTGCGAAGAAGCTGTATTGGAGACGGGGGTTGGCGTCATGGGCCTTGGAGGTGAAGAGACAACGGGCTTGCTGTCCCTTGATCTCGCCGGCTGCTGCTGCTGTTGCTGTTGTATATGTTGTGATTGTTGAGATTGAGATTGTTGCTGTTGCTGCTGTCTCTGCGCAGCAGTTGAAGCTACCGAGCCGCCCGACGCCTCCGCCGGCGCCTTTGGCCTCGCCCTTCCGTCCCCAGCCGGACCCTCCAGCCACCGGATCACGCCGCGTCTTGTTCTTCCTCGCAACCGGCGGCGTCGGCGGTCCATCCCCCTTATTAACCGCCGCCTTGCTCTTCTTCTTGACCTTGTCCGCCCTATCCGTCCTGTCCTCCACGCTCTTCACCTTGTCTGCTCTGTCTTCCACGCTGCTCCCAACAGACTCCGGCGGCGAAGGCCTCCCCCTGGCCTTTTCAAACATCGAAATCAGCGATCCGGCAGACGCCAAGGGTCCCGAGTCCACGGCTTCACCACCACCTCCTCCTCCCACAATCATATTGACGCTGGCGCTCGTGTTGTTCGCACTACTCCTACCGCCCGCCGTCGGACTGGCGCTCCGACTCGCCGCCAGCGTCGCCGCAATCAAGCTCTGGTTCTTCGCATCCATCCTGCTGCTGGCGCCCGTAGAGCCAAACGCCGCCGACGACGCGCCACCACCCCCGCCCATAATCATCCCATCCATCTGCTGCTGTGACTGTTGGCGCTGTAACTGTTGACGCTGTAACTGCTGATGCTGTTGCTGTGTCCTCCCATCCGCTGCTGCTCCCTCAGCCCTCCCCCTCACAGCCTCCGTCGCAGCCGTAAACGCGCCATTGTCCCTACCATTGCGCCCTGTAGCAGCTCCTCCTCCCCCCTCGGCCCGCTGCCCAACCTGTTCGAGCTTGTCCTTCCGAAAGGCCAGCGTGGCGCCCCTGAGCGCAGCCGCGGCGGCGGCGTTGTCGGTCTTCATCACCGATATGGCGCGCGGGGTGACGACATCTAAGGGGGCTGAATAAGGAATGTTTCTTTTTTCTTTTTTTGCTTTTATTTCGTTTTCGTAGGGATTTCGTATGTTTGTCTGCGAGGCGGCATTCCAATGGGGATGCTAAGGAATAGATAGAATTCGGCGTTCGATAGAGATGTGTAGCTTTAGGTTGTTCGAAAAACAAAGGCAAAGATTAACAGAAGAAGAAAAAGAAGACACCTAGTAATCAGATAAAAAAGGAGAACGAAAACAAAAGCAGCAAACCTCGAAAACGAATACGTGGAAGGATCCAAAGAAAGCCAAACCCTCGGGTCAGCCTACCTCAAAACCCCAAAATGGTCCCAGGGACAGGGGTCTTCCGAAACGAAGGGTCCTCTTTGTTCCAACGCTTTTTTTCTTCAACGCGGAACTTCGGGCCTGCATCTGCCGGCAGCCCCGACTTTTTCATGCTGCCTACCAATTGGCCCGACTTTCCATGCTGCCTGCCAGTGGCCCCGACTTTTCCTGCGTGCTGCCTGTTAAGTGCTTTTCGTGTTTCTCTTAGGCGGAATGTGACCCTGGAAGATGAGCTAGAGAATTTGACCCACGCGATCAGTGCACGCATCCACTATAAAGGGCCCCTTGCAGAGGAGCGCATGCGCTGGAACGACCTTCTATAACCGGGCACTGGGCACAAGCATCACCTGAGAGCTGTCTCATGCCCGCTTATCAGATAAGACATTAATCAATGCAGAGATTCAGCATCCACTGACCACATGGATTTCACCAAGACATGCATCTTCTACAAGTCTCAAAGATTTAGAAATAATTCAAACATTTCCATGCTGCTAAAATACAGAAAAAGAGAAAAAAGCACAGCGGCCTCCCTTAGTCAACCAAAGCTATCCGATACCAAGTACAAACGAAACCAAAAAAACAAACAAGATGCAAACGCCAGTCCCTCCCTTTTTTCGCCTCTTCAAGTCCCATGTCCCTCCCCTTAAAGCCCTTCCCATTAACCCCCAGCCTGTGATATCGAAGCAACAAAGGAGACCAGGAAGAGGAACTACGGCACAAAAAGGCCAATGCACACATATATGACACAGAATAGAAACCAAAGCAAAGAAAAAAGATTCCACAATGAAATGAAGCAAACAGGCGCTGTGCCAAGTGTCTGCCTGCAGAACAGACACAAGGCTCCCCAAACGCCCCTTCGTAGATGACCCGCATCCTCATGAGCTCTTCAAATCGTCTCGCTGCCAAAAAAACATGAGAGAGGGCGAGGCAGCGAGTACCATGGACACATGTCTCATTTACACCATTTTTCACCATTAGCCGTGAAAGCACACAAACGTGGGCCATGATTCGCTAACAGCAAAGTCGCCAGACAAACATAAGCAAAGGAAATAAACGATCAAGCCAACTTCTAGAAAGCACTCTCGTCTGTCCATTCGCTTCCAGATATTATCCGGTTGCCGTCCTGGTCAGTCATTACGGGCGCCGCATCATGCGCTGCAGGAACTCCACGTGTGCGCTTTGCCGAACTGCTTGTTGGGCGATGGCCTTGTTCGGGTTCTGTTCGCTTGCCCCGAAGAGCTCGGAGCTTGGCAAAGTATGCATCTGACGTGTCCAGCTCCGGCTCACTATTGTCATCATACGTCTCCCAGTTCTCTGAACCGGTAACCACCGTTGATGTTGTAGATGTGCTGGAAAGATGTCTGGCTGATGGCCGAGGATACCCTGGGACTCCCCGTACGGATGAGTAGTGATCCTCGTAGTCCTCATCCAGGAAGCTGTTCTGTCGAGAATGAGACATGTTCGAGTTGGGTCGGCCCTTTTTGGCTGACTGCGTCCGGTCATCATAGACATCTTCGGGGTCAACCGCGCGGATAATGCTATGATTCAGACCCACAGACTTGTATGGGTTCAATGGCGTTTCCAGCGAGGCCACTGATCTCAACTCGCGCATCTTGGGCGGAGGGATTCTGACCGAGCCTCCAATGGGCCGCTTGGTCCGCTCTGGTGAATTGTTGCCATCTTTCATCTTGGACAGGGGCACTCTTGCCACTGGTCCTCTGGTAGGGCTGCTGTTGCTCCTCTGTATGTCAGACTTTGAAAACATTGGCTGAGACTTGTTGCCCAAGTTATAGATGCTACCCGTCGTGGGGGTTCTCGTCAGCCCATGAGGAGGTGCCGAGACCTTGCTGGTAGTAGCAGGCCTCATTGTCGACGCCGATGCCGACTTGAGAAGGCTCCTGGCAGATGCTGGAGGAGGGCCAGCAGGTGTTCTGGAGCGTTGGGTAGGCTTCTTTGCATCTTCGAGTTCTACCTCGTCGACGTATGGCTCGCCGTAGACCAAAAAGGGTCGGTCGTATTCTTCCTCCCATTGCTCGAGTGCCTTTTTCACTTCGGCCGTCACCTTGGGGAGCTCCTTGGCAACGCGCTTGCGCATCTTTTCCTCGCGAAGCAGCTTTCCAGGATCTCGCTTCTCGCCCTTCTGTCCGCGCAGCATAAGGCGAGACGCATCTTGGCTTGAGGCGACGAGGTCGTCGCGGTCCTTGACCAAAGCCTTGTGCTTTTCAATTAGGCTCAGAATTGGGGCCCGCTGTTCCTTGAGCGCCTCGAGCCGAGCAACCTCGCGCTCGTGGGCCTCTAGAAGTGCATCGCTGTGAACGTCTGAAAAGGCGGGTGTAAAGTCGAGCATCTCATCTTCCGAAAAGTACAGGGCATCCCAGAGCTCTTGAAGCTTGACGCGCGCGTCCTCGATGAAGATGTGCAGGTTCTGGCGTTTTACTTCATTCAGCCGCTCAAGCTCGTCTTCGAATTCGTTAATCTGTCGCATGCCACAGCCCCTGTTCTGGCTGAGGAAATCCTTGGTCTCCTCTTCGGGAATGCCGAGCTTTTCCCAGAGCGTTTCGACGGTAGCCCTGAGCTGTTGCAACTTCTTCTCGCGGTTCCTTTTCTCCTCTGACAGCTTATCGTGCTTGCCTTGCAAAATCTGAATGTCTTCCTGGTGGAGGCCGAGCTGCTCAGGGGCTTCACGGTAGTACTTGATGATGGCTGTGTCCTGCTGGGCCTGAGGAGTGCCAAGCTCGGCCCAAAGCTGGATGATTTCGTCGCCTAGGGTTTCCACCGTCGCGAGCCGGCGAGTATACTCTTCATACACTCGCGTAAACTCTGCGTCGAGGCGGTCCATGTAGGACGGTGACAGGTCAAAGTTGAGAGGAATAGATGCGTTGGGCTCCGTAGACGGTAGGGGAACCTTGACAAACGAAGGCTCTAGGTGTGACGAGTAAGACTCGAGGGCCTCCACAAGCTCTGCGGTGCAACGTCAGCAATGCGCCTCCAAATCTCAATAACGTTGTAGACAGGCATCAACTCACTCTGTACATGGTCAACCCGCTCCTTGCGCAGTCTCTGTACCTGGCTGTGCTTCTGCTTGAGCGTCTCCAAGCATTCCATCAGAGGATAGGTAATCTTGATGCTCTCGCCATTCGAATTCTTTCTTCGAGGTCTAGAGTCATCCAAAGAGGCCTCCATCTGTCGGATTTCAATGACAACCTTCTTGCACTCATCAATCATCTGCTTCTTCTCCGACGTCACCAAGCGCAAATGGTTGTTAAGCGCTTCTGACAAAGCCTGAAACAGCTGCGTCGCAATTCACGTCAGCATCATTGCACAAACCAAGCAACTTCTCCTCTTCGGTCGCAAAAGGGAAAAGCAATGGGGAATCCATCGTACCTCGGCTTCTCGAGCCTCGCGCTCATGATCCGGCACACCAATGTCGTCGAACAAGCTGTGCAGCTGGCCAATGCTGTTGTTGACCTGCTTGGAGAGGTAGCTGGTGTCCATGGCGAACCGAATCAGCCACCCCAAGGCGACTCAAAGCGCTGCTAAGTATGTTCTGTTAGAGACAGACGGCTTGAAGAGTCCCAAGCCTCGTTGAGTGGTGGCGGTTGGTTGGGATAAAAACCGCCAGGCAAGTTTGTCGCAAAAAGTCCGTGGTTGGTAAAAGGACCAAACAGCGCGCGGGGTTCGCCGATTGATGACGCAGGGGCAGTGCAGTGCAAGTGGGCAGCTGAAAGCCGGGGTGTCAAAATCAATGATGTGTTTATTACCGATGCAGAACAAGAGGCGAGGCTGATAGCTAGACCAATCGGGCGGCAATCGATATTCTGTATCGAAAGCCAAAAAAAAAAGAGTACACAAATACTCGACTTCTTCAATGCATGTAAAAAATAAATAACGAGAGTTGGCGCCTACTCAAAAGCTCGCCTTGGGCCGAAGCTGCTCAGGTTGAAGAAGAGAGAAGAAGAAAAGGAATTGAATTTGTCGAAAACATGCAGCGCTGTGAGACACCTTTTGCATGAAAAAATAAGTGTAGGCAAGGCATAATGGCATCATGGCAACATGGGTTGTTGGGGGGCAACTCCACTGTTTAGCCGCTGTACGTTGCCATGGCGACGGCCAATTGCCTTTTCCAGGCGCCCTGCAGGCGGGCGGCGCCGTTTGAGTGGCCGTTTCAGACACCCCGCCCTATCGTATCGCATCGTCTCATGGCTGTGTCCGATCCGATGGTTACCTCCAGCTACTATTTACAGTACAGATGGAAATTGAGGGGAAGTGTCTACAGGGGAGCACTGATGATAATTGCTCTCTCATTCTTGGTATATACTGGTCAATGCATGTTGTAGAAGATCCGATGGAAACTATACATAGAACCTGCATTCTCATAGGCCAACAGAACGCACATAGAACAGCAAGACACCAACAACATCAGCTTCTCTGTCTCTCCAATCCTGTCATCAAGCAGGTCCGTGTTTACCTGCAACATGGCGATTTCGTTAGCTCGCGTGCTACCGCATTAGACTCATGCAAAGCATCCCGATGCCTTCTTCCTCTTTGTTTACATGCATGGCATACGGAGTTTTTACTGGGCACAGGCCCCCAAGACAAGGCCCCATGCAGCGCCGATTTTTGATGCGTAGCGGGGGATGTACATATTTTGATGCGTAGCGGGGATGACCGCTGGCTGGCCTTGTCTCAAAGCCCATTTGTTTGGATCCCGCTCCAAGATCTTTTAGCCTAGGTGTCTGTCCCACAAAGATCCCGTTGCCCATCAGCTGGTGGATCTGTGTGACTGTGTTACCAGGCTGATGTGCTCCTCTGTCTTGCAGGTAAACATGGGGCTGTCCGTGGTCATGGAGTTGTTGGCCTGGCCAATTAATTAATTCACTTCTTAGTGCTCACTCTTACCAAGCATGCATTGCATTATAAAACAACACAGGTTGTCAAGTACGACAGACAAACAAAAATATGAAATGCGTCATTGGACAGATACGTTCAACATCATAAACAATAATAAATAAACTGAATGCACCAAAAACACAAAAAGAGAAATTTCACTCCGATACTGGGAATCGAACCCAGGGCTGCTCGGATCATGAATGAGAGCGAGCGATGTTAGCCACTACACCATATCGGATATGTTTCTTGGAAGTGTCTGAGCGTAATTGACATCTGTAAGCCATACCCCGCGCGCTAAGTGCGGAAAGCATGGAGCTAACTGATGTCTTCTTCTAGTGTAAGCGTCTACAATGACAACCCGAGGCTGCTGTGCTCTGACGCTGCTTGACATCTGGTTCATAGACGTGAGCGCACATTCCCCAGACTCGTCATCGGTAATACAGCAATTCGACGGATTTCATCACAATGGTAGAGCAATTCTTGATCAAAGCCGATCACCCGAGCGACGGGCCGGCGTCATTGGCGATGAAGCGATCCAACCCAACCCAAAACTCCACCAGGACCTGTATGCCTGCCCTATGTAAAGCGACTACTAGTCTAGTCGTGTGTAACGAACCAAAACGAATGCCCAGAGGTATCTTATCCGTAATTAATCCCATACCCAAAAGAATAGACCCAACGCAATCCCATTATATCGCATCACTAGACCCAGACCACGACCGCATCCCAATCTCATCCGCTCCTCCGTCGTCCGGAATAGGGTCGCCCATATCCATAATACCATACATGTCCCATGATAAAAAGTTTTGCAAGTCGTCAAGATCGAGTGCCTCAAACATTGGCTGAATCGGGCCACCCCACTTGGCTTGGACTGGCGGTGGTTGCGGAAGTGCCGTGGGTACCGGCTGTTCGTGCTGAAGTCCAGATCGTGATGAAGCTAGGCTGTCCTGGCTGAGACCAACAAGCTGTTGCGCTGCATTGTTCCGATCCCAAGTGCCAGAGCTCGGACTTTCGGCAGACCAGCTTAGTCCCCGAACGCCACTTGCACGGTCAGCGGCTCGCCTCGTGGCAATACCCGTCCGTGCAAGCGAATGGAGAGAAATAGACGGAAGCATGAACTCTGGAGTGCCTTGTACGGGACTGACCGACACAGGTGTAGATCTGTAAGATACGGTTGTTAGCCAAGCGTACATGACAAACGGCAAACGACCCGACGACCCGATATATACTTACTTTTCACCCTCCTGAGTTTCGGAGCGGGCTTCCGACAGTATCCTGCTCACGAGGTCATCTCGATTAGACGTTTGCCGAATCTTGGTCAGCCATCTATCAATTGTATTTGACTATAGATACAGTTAGCAGGAGACGATTAATCAAGAAATATTTCCAGAGGCTCACAAGTGACTGCGCAATCGGAAACAGGGCAGACATCATCCGGAGAACCCGACGGTTGCTCTCAACGGCGTTGATGGCATCGCCCAGTTTTGATTGGGCATCGGGCCTGTTCGGGTCGAGCAAACGCGCAACGTAGTACAGCATCACCCTGCTGCTATCATATACAAAGTAGGGAAGCAGGCTGTCGGATAAGAGATTCGCTCCGTGATCGGCAGCCTCAGCCAAGATGTCGGCTATCTGCTGCGCATGATGATAGCAGTTGGCCTGTGCGGACTGAAGAAATTCGTGGTGCTCCGGGGGAACAACCAGAGGTTTGGGCAGCTTGAATAGGTCTGGCATAGACAGCTTATACAGCTCCAAGTAGTTGTGGTGATATGTACAGTGTATCAAGACCAATGCTCCTAGTTGATTTGAATCCAGTCGCGCATAAATGGTTTCCATCGAGTATTCGACAAATTCCGGAAGTTCTCGCTGCCACAGACGAAGATCGGCGTCGAGGGCAGCAAACGGCGATTCGGGGAGCCAAGGTGGAGGATTGGAGTCTAGCTGATTTACATATCTGTGATGGCAATTAGAATGAGAACATAGTCAAAGAACAACTGTTGGCAAGATCAAAAGTCCGTACCTCACAATTCGCTTCCAAAGCGCCACCACTCGGATGTAGTATGCCATGATACCCATGTTTGCTGATGGCTTTCTCGGCACCACAGAGGGCGGCAGGAACTGGAGGACATGCCCCACGCCCAGAGTTTCTGTCACCGAGGCTATTCGCAGCCCGAAATTCCTCTCGTTGCAAGGCAGCTGAATCTTGATATCGTTTTCGCGGAGAAGTGTAAGTTGATCGATGCCACTGCCAGCCCACGCATCGAGGACATAGCACGCCCACATGAGCCTCCGACGACTTTCCCTGGTGACGACTGATGGAGCAGATTCGCTGGAATCGGTACATAGGACGTCGGGGGATGCTTCGACATTGATTTTAAGAGCGTGGGCCATGCGAACGGCAAGGCCACTGAGCATCAAAGCGTGGGAGTATTCTCCAAGTCGGAAGTGAAAGTCATGAAGCAGTATAGCAACCTTAGAAACAGTCAGCAATGATCCATTATTATGAAGAAGTGTAAAATTGGGTTAGCTTACCATGAGCCTTTGGACGGAAATCTTTCCAAAGTTGGTCAGGATAAGAAACTCGGCCCTCTTGGCCCACTCATTGCCGGCAAGGCGGATGAAGCTAGATGCAGAGGTGTGGTGCTCGTTTTGGTTCAAGACGTAGAATCTATTCACGGCATGTTAGTATGTTACTACACTCCCTATAAGATAGATGTCCACTCACTTTGCTCCGTGGGCGCATATGATGTGCAGCAGCGCCGATTCGTCATCGCTAGTGAAGCCCTTGTCGAGCTGGCGCATAAAGGATGGCTTGTGGACAAAGGCGAAGCATCGGATAGGATGGACATTGGCAAAGTATTGCTCCACCACACGGCGCAGGTTACGGCCGGTGGGAAGACTCGGTGAGACAAGCCTGAGGAATCGTGTGTGAGCAGGAGACTGTTTGCATCTAATCATGCCACCAAACCAATACATACCATGATAATATATCGGAACCTGACGGCTCGATAGACGCAACGCTCTGGGCGCTGCCAAGGGGCTTCTTCGACCCTGAGATCTCGCCCAGCTTCAGCGGCTCAGCAGAGCCAATGCTCGTCATGGGGGTGTCGTCCTGCGCATCGGCCTCGTCGCTGGCCTCGAGCATGGCAATGGCGAGCTCCCGCGACTTGCTGCGGCTACCTTCGGTCGACGCCGTCCTGGATCCGCGGTCGAGGTTTCGCGCCCATCGCGGCGCCGAACCGCCGTCGTAGACGCACTCGGTCTTCTTGGCGTTGCATCGCGAGCACTTCGGGCGTCGCCGTTGCATTTGGTCTTGGAGAGGCGACAGCTCTTACATGAGCGATAGGTGCGGATCTTCCTTAGGGACATGGGCGTGGCTCGGCCGGCGGCGAGGCCATTGTCGCCGACGCAGTCGAGCTGGAGGCGCTCGCAGTTACGACATCCGTTTGGCCTGCCATCGCATTTGACCTGCGTAAAAGAAAAGAGGTGAGAGGCAGTACAAGGTAGTATAAAATGATTGATAGGAGGAGCTGGATGGAAGAGAGAGAAGAGTGAAGTGGGCCAAGCTTGGTAAGGCCGGGAGAATAGCAGTAGCAGCAGTAGCAGCTGTAGTAGCAAATAGCAGGCATTTTAGACTCACCTTGCGCGCTCTGCACACCCGACAGCCCATCGTTGCAATATCGCACAACCAGGGCCACCAAAAAATCGCAAAAAATCCAGCAGTCCAGCCCAACACCAGCGATGCCAGAATCCCAGCACTCGAGATGGTGAAAAGAAGGCAAAACCAGCATCGCCAGGCGACCAGCCGGCCGTCCAGAGTTTGGGGCCCTTGAGCCCTGCCCGAGGGACCGATGAGCGCTAGTGCGGGTGACGTGCTCGGGCGCCTCCAAGACGTTTTTTGCCCATGACCCATTGCGCGATCGCCCACTGGCCCTATCAGACCAGCCAGTAATTACGTCTTTTCCGGTCGTGATTCTTGCATTTGGGCGGTACTGGTGTGTTTGCGGTTGACGACAGTGTAAAGACATGTACTGATAACCTGTAAAAAGGGGAGCTCGCGTGATACCAAGCCTGACTGACAACTTCGCGGGGGGCTTCCTTCACTGGACAGCCCTGAAGGAGCTCGAGGTACAAGCAGCCGGTGTACCCTCGGGCGGCTCCTCGGTGGGCTCCCGCTGTCCTTTCGCTGGCGTCTCGGCCACTTTTGACGGCGGAGGTACCGCCTGCGCGGCCTTTCGGAGGTACCTTTGCAGCCAGATCTTGACCCTTCGAAAACGCGTCACCGTTAATTCGAATGGCGACAATGCCGACGTCCGGTTGACTGGCGGCATTCGCGGCGAAATCCTAATCTTGCAGTTATTACTTGCTGCTTTTCTACCGGAATTCTGGCTGATTTGCTTTATCCATTCTCTTTCCATTGATGCGAGGCCCGTAGTTCTAGTATAGCAATGGGTGCCATATATCATATACACACTCAACTGAAGACAACTCCGATCTCCGTGACACTTACATAAAATACACATGCCCAGACACGCCAGTGCAGACACGCCAGTGCAGATCTGATTCAACTCTAGCTTTTCCCCTCATCGTTATCATAAATCACACCCAATATCCATCCATCAGACTACAAGCCACATCGCTACCATCTCCATTCCTGATGTAATCCTCATGCATCTTCGCCAAGCATCGCACACCATCTCCCCCTCCAGCGAATGACCTCCCATGTACGAACCCTAATCGGTAACCATGAACTCTTAGCAGCGTGACGCTTGTACCACCTCGTCGGATACATAAACTAACTGCCGAGCTTTAGTCTCGGATCCTGTGCGATATGTCTCACGGAGACCGTTAGACAGTGTCTCGGACCTTTAAGTGCGTCGTCTATCGCATGTTTCGTCGATACTGATAAGACATAACGGGACTCCTCGGCAGAACACGGACCCGAGTACTTTTACGATTATATCATGCTATCCATCATTCTTCTTCAAGGCAGCCAATGTGCTTCCGACTTGAAAGCCTGTCTTAGTGGGAGTTTACTGTACTGACACCAGAACATCTTGGGGCAGGATAAGCAGCCACTCCAAGTGGAAGACCGGATCAGCAGCCTCCGCCTACCGACGCCTCCCTATTAGCTACGGAGATACATAAAAGGTGATATATACCTTCTTTAAACAGCTATCATCTGCCGTTGAGTTATCAATGGGATACGATCCAAATAAAGTGAATGCGACTCGTGTACACAAGCTACACCGACAGCCCGCAAGCTCGCCCGGAGCCTCGGCGAACTCGCCGCAACTTTCGGTGCTATCGGCCGATATCCCGCCATTGAATGCTCTCCTATCTTCACTTCACTAGCAACTAGCTATCTAAGAAAGTTGATACTTGCTCCTCGCAAAAAATGAACAGGCTGAACAAGTCCTCGAAAAATTGAATCAAATAATGAAAAGAAAGAATTATGCTTAATTTCAATGTAACGCTGTTGAATTCACTTGCACTCGAGCCGATAAAAGTCCCACGTAGTCACCGACGCTCCATCGAATCCGCACCGACATCCGAAAAAATCGTCTGATCAAACCAAACACGAAAAAATATATGCATTTTTTAAACTAAATATTTACCAAACGCCCAGCCTGACAAGGGGCCGCCCATTTTTAAAATATCCTCACATTATTCCCTCCCCCCTTTCTAATCTACTCCTCCATCTCCTCATCCTCTGCCGCCGCAGCCGCAGCCTCAGCCTCCTTTCTAGACTTGAATCCAGAAGCCCACTCCTGCGCCTTGGCCATGACCTTGTCCTTGCCCTTGGCATCCAGCTTCTCCTCCCAAGCGGCCCATCTGCGGAACCACTTCTCGGCCTGCTGTGGCTTCAGGCCCTTGACCCTCGTTCTCCGCTCGAACACGTCTCTCACGGCGGTGTAGTCGGCGCTGGAGCTGGCGATGCCGATTTCGAGGTCGAGCAGCTGGTTCCAGAGATCGCCCTTCTTGGGGAAGGCGGCGAGCAGACCCTCGAACATTGTACGGCCGCGCTCGGGCTCGCCGTTGGGCGAGCGGAACTCGAGAGCGGCGAAGCGGCTGACAATGTTTTGGCCGTTGTGGCTGTCTAGCTGTTGGGTGGCTCTCGGGAGGAGAGCTCGGGCACGAGCCGGCTCGTTCTTGGTGACGTGCAAAAAGTGTGCGTAGTTGGTCCAGACGCTGGGCGCCTTGGCACCAAACTTCTTCAGCATGGCCTCAAACAGCTCATCCGCTTGCTGTGGTAGAGTTTAGTAGACATTCTTTAAATAGTGAATAGGGGAAGCAGTAGTTCTTACCTTGAGCTTCTCCGACTGGATGTAGATACTGGCCAATCGCTCATACACTTCCTGCTCGTCATTGTACTGGCAAGCTCGCTTGAATACGTCTTCAACGGTTTGCTTGCTGCCATAGGCAACCTCCAAGTTGAGATACGCAACCCAGACGTTGAGCTTCTCGGTTTCTTCCCGAATGTTGATGCTCTTGATGGCTCTCTCGGCGATCTCACGTGCCTTGGGCAGCTCGCTGACCTGCATTTGGAAAGCCATGTATGCAATCCACAGCTCAGAGGAGTCTGGCTGACCCAGGAGCAGTCGCTCGTAGTCGCTGGATGTCTGAGGGCCGTGGGCATCAAGCTCCGCCGTTCGATCGACCTGAGCCTCGCCCTTCTTCTTCCGCTTCTTCTTCTTGTCGGCCTGCTCGGCTTGAGAATCATTTTCTGATTCTGAACCTGATTCGTCAAATGGATTGGTCGACCATGTTGACTTTTTACCTCCACCCAGGCCACCAGTCTTCTTGGTAGCGGCAGCGTCCTCCATCTCCTCGTCGCTATCCTCACCTATCTCCTCGTCATCCTCATCTTCTTCATCCTCTTCGTCCTCATCCTCGTCAGAGTCGCCCTGGTTGTCCGTGCCGAGAATCTTCAACAAGGCCTCCTCATCAAGATCCATGCCTTCCTCGTCATCGTCATCCTCGCCATCGAGCGCCGCGCCGGCTTCGGAATCAGAATCCATCTCAGTATCCTCATCTTCGAAGAAAGATGGCTTCAGGCCAAAGCTGATTTTCCTCTTGGTGACGTCAACGTCCAAAACCCTGGCTTTCACCTTGTCGCCCTCCTTATACAGTTTGGTGGCATCCTTGACGGCATTGTCGGCCATTTGGCTTCGGTGGCAGAGACCGCTCACGTTGGCAGAGTTGTCAACAAGAATGAAAGCACCAAACTCTTCAACCTTGCGGACAACACCAGTGACGATCTGGCCCTCCTTGATGTCATTATAGCCTACAGGGGGGGTGTAATCCTCATCGACAACGGAAGACTTCAGACTGAGCTCGAGCTGGCCTGTGGCGGCATCGAGAGAGATGACACGGCCCTTTACCAGCTGATCAATCTGGAAGCTGTCCTTCCATTCTTTCAAGAATCGGTCAGAAAGGTTGGAAATCTTGACAAAAGCAGTCACTTGACCTCCCAGCAAGACAAAGAGACCCTTGTCGGCAACATTCTTGACGAATCCTCGGACAATATCACCCGTGGCAAGCTGTGAAATTTTGCTAATTTCCTTGTCTGCAACAGGCAGTGTAGAGCTCATGATTCGCGAGGGTCGCATGGAAAGGCGGATTCTCTTGTTGCTGGGGTCGACATCAACAATCGAAACACGGACAATGTCGCCCTTCTTGTATTTGAGTGTGTCAACGCTGCCATAGTCATCTACCATATCGGGAAGATGGACTGGGCCAGAGACGGTTTCACTCAGTTTCACGAGGACTTGTCGCTCGTTGACCTTGGTAATCTTGCCGGGCAGGATCATATTCTGCTTCAGCGAAGCCCAAGTAATGGCCTCGGAAGCATTGGGTGATCGAGCGGACAGATCGAGACGGTTGTTTTTAGCGTCAACCGATGTCACTCTTGCTTTGAGAGCTGATCCGATTGGGAAGTTGGCTTCCAGGTCGTTTAGCAGAGACAAGTCATCCGAGGCCTCCATGATGGAAATGCGGCCGCGAACATTAGGAGAAAGGTTGACCCAAAGATACTGAGACGTAACATTGTTGACAAAGGCAATGTGAGTATCACCAACCTTCAGGTCGTCAAAAGAGATCGGCTTGGGGGCTTCGCTGCTCAGATCGCTGGGCTTAGTGGTGAGTTCCATGACTGAATGAGCAGATCTGTGAGAAAAGGGCAAGAAGCGATGGTCTTTGGCGTCATGGACTCCAAGAATCTTGACACGGAGAATCTGCTTCTTGTTGAACTTGTCAAGAGGATCCTTGGGATCGACAATGTCTTCCCATTTGTCGAAAATCTGAGAAACGTCAATACGGCCCTGAATCTCGCTGTCCACCAACTGGACATTCAGCTGAGTGTCTTTGATGGATGTAACTCTGGCCTGGGCTGTGCTGCCAAACGTAAGGCCGTCTTCTGGGGCCGGGGCCTTGTTAGAAGTTTTGGGCTTGCCGGTCGCAGCCTCGGGCACAGGTGAGTCGGCGGGTGCAACCAAAATGCGCTTCAGATCCGGAATGGTCGAGATGATTCGCACTTCGATAGACTCGAACTTGCGCAGGCCAAAGTCAGGCTGCGATTGAGCCTCGGCCGACAGTTTTCCTCTCGGCAGCAGTGCGTTGAGACTTCCGGCGAATTGAACAAACACAGCTGTAACCGTAATGTTTCGTACAAAGCCCTGGACGACAGCGCCCACTTTCGCATCGTGAAAGCTCTTGAGAAGATTGTTATCCTGTGAAGCCTTGACCAAGCTGGGTTTCTGGGTGAGGGTAATGGCTCGTCGGTTCTCGTTCTTCTCGAGAACCATGAGGTTAGACAGAGTCTGTCCGGCTGAGATTCGCTTCCAGGCATACTGGTTCTTTGATGATGATTTGTCGGTAAGGTGGCCGACCGGTAGAACAGCCTTGAGTTGACTATCGACAAGCTCCACGAAAATTTGATCCTCAGTCTTTTGAGTCACCTTGGCCGATACAATATCGCCCAGCTTCAGGTTCTTGAGAGCGGTCTGCTTCTCCAGTCCGAATGCGCCGGGGTCTTTGCAAGACACAATGAGTCTTCTGGCTTCAGGTTCAACCTCAAGAGCATGCACACTAACGACCTGTCCGGCTCGGAAGTGCTCCATAGGATCACGAATGTATGCTTCACTCATTTCCGACACCGGAAGGAATCCCTTTAGCCGTCCGTAGAACTGAATATGAGCGCCATTCTGCTGTACCTTGACAATCGTTCCAAGTGTCTGCATTCCGATCTTGACATCGTCATAAGACTTGATGGTGGGTGCCTCCGAGTTGACCAGCGTCTTCTTGAGTGTGAGACGCATTTGCCTCTTGGCAAAGTTGGCAGAGAGCACACGAGCCTTGACCTTCATGCCTTCACGGAACTTCTTCTCGGGGTGCTGAAGACGGATATCGGACAAGTGAGTCTCGGTAACAAATCCACTGATGCCATCCGCAATCTTGATGATGAGCCCTGTAACACCTTGCTCCTTGATGACCAACTTCTCAATTTCGCCATTGATCACAGAGCCGATGGGGATGTCTTCGAGGCGGATGTATTGTTGCTCAAGAAGGGTTTTCGCAAATGAGATGCTGAAGAGACCATCCATCTCATTGTAGCCAACAACTCGGCCGCGGTGGACGGTTCCAATCTTGAAAGGCCCGCTTGATTCGTAGAGGGCGTCGACTTTTCCATCCTTGACTCGAGAAATGTGGACAAATCCACCCAGACCGGCAATGCCAGTATCGACGAAGAGACCAATATCAGGCTCGACGTGACGGACTGTGCACTTTTCAACAAAAGATGAGATAGGCATCACCTCCATTGGTCGTCGCTTCTCGTCGCCATCTTGGTGTTTCTGTGTCAGAGACAAAATGTGAGGCAGCAGGGAAATGCCCAACTTCGGGTCCTTGGCCGTTGGGAAGTTGCAAATAATTCTCGCTTTAACCTTGGATCCGATCTTATACTTGGCTTTTAGGTCAACATCGTTTGGCCCGATGCCCGAGTGGATCAGATCGGCAGTGGCATCGACAGTTCCCATAATCTTTCCAGCTAGACCTCTACCTTCGTTTTCCGAAACAAGGACGCTAACGATAGTACCGGGGAGATATGTGTTGATCGTGGTGGCATCGGCAGGGAAAGCTTTAGTGCTTCCCAACTTGTCTTGCTTCAAGGAAAGCTGGGCGATCTTGTTGGAGTTCTTGCCTGTGACTTGACAGAGGAAGACTGCACCAGGCTGGAGTCTCTCTTGGTCGATGAGGGGATCAATCTCGCTGTTGGGGAGGAAACCGTTCAGGTTTGGGATTCCGAGATCCATGACGCAGCCGCGTTCCTCGACACTGACAACAGAGGCCATGACTGTGCTGTTGGGTACAACATCGTCCTTTTCCAGGCCAGTGTTGGCTTCGCTAGGTCGCAGAGACAGCTCAATCTTTTTCTTTCCCTTTCCTCCAGCGGCACCATCCATAGTCGAGACCACATATGCTCTCACATACTGTCCGACCTTGAACATGGTTTTCAAGTTGACATCGTTTTCGTCGGACGATTCCTCCTCATCGCTCTCGCCCTCCTTGTCAGCGCCACCCTGAAGTCTGTTTGTCAATTGGGCTGAGATGGCGACGATGGAAGCATGACCAATGAGATTATTCGGTAATGACACCTCAAGGCTGAGGTTGCTGATTCGAGTCACCTGTCCGAGAACCAGCGATCCCTTGACCAGTCTCTGTAGCATCCATTAGCCCAAGTTCCCACGACCAATTGATCACGTAGTAGCTGTACCTTGAAGTTCAAACTCTCAATCTTGATTGTATCCTCCTCTGCTTTTTTATCCGTCTTCTTGTCGCCCTTTACCGTCGACTTTTTCGCCTTCTTCTTCTGTGACTTGGCGCCCGTCTCGAATTCTTCTTCTCGAATGGCGTCGGCCTTGGCTTCCATCTGAATCTTCTTCTGCTCAAGAGGTGTGAGGACGCTGCCGCCTCCACGAGAGAACATAGGTTCGTCATCCTTCAAGACAGAGATAACTGGAGCCTTTGCGCGCTCCTCTGTCGCACCATCCGACTTGCGATGTGTCTTGGCCGCGGGCTTCGCATCTTTGGCCGGTGCCTCTTTTTTCGACGGTCGAGCTTCTTTGAAGTTTTTGGCCGATTTGGACGGAGGATTGCCGCCAGGGGCATCCTTCCTCTTGAGGGTGCTCATGGTGGTGGTAGAGCCGCAAGATGCAAAGGCAGAAACACAGCCTTTAGCATGGACGACTTTGGCTTCAAAAACAAATCTGGAGCTTCAACTTTGATTCTCGAATTTTTTTCCCTGGCGGGACACCGATAAGAGTAGCGTGGCGATAAGGCAGGCGGTGTGGGCCTGGGAATTGTTCCGGATCCACTCCCGCCTTTCAAGCCACAGCTCAGCCGGTTGCGAGGTTTAGCGCAGGTTCCCGGCTGACAGGTGCTGGGGAGCCGCTGTTGGGGTCGCTGTTAAGCCGCTACAGCCAATTCCATTCACTGTAGGTGGCGCGTGTCGTGGCGCCTCCAGGCATCGTCATCAACTGTTGGGAGTACCTACGGAATCCGCCGAATAAAGTAGCCTCCGAGGTACCAACAATCTCAAGCTGCCTCCAACAATCCGTCTGCCTACTTCAACCTTTCATCATCGCCGCCTAGACTGCGCGTCATCTCCATCTCTTCTATGGCCTGCCCTCCACGCTCGCAGCGTTCATGATGCCTCCTCGAAAGAGGCAACGCCCCAATCCCACTCTACTGAGCTCGCTGAGCTTGCCAACCACAGCTCTGTCGCCTGAGACGTCACTGTCACGAGCGTCATCTGCCTCGGCGCAGCAAGCTAGCGACCAGAAAAAGCCTCCACAAACCGATTCCAACAGCGAACGCAAGTCTTCTGATGCGTCACAAAGGGTGAAAGAGGTAAAATTCCCCCTTTTCATATAGCGATGTGCGAACCCCTGGACGAACCGGTTCTTACTGGGCGATAGATTCGGAAGACCAACAGCTGGTACGCTTCGTGGTCGAAGCCCCAGAAGGCGACGGCCTCGACATCGGTTGCTCGGGAAAATATTCTCGGAGGCACCGTCAAGACGAGGAATGCGCCCGATTTTTCTCGATTCGAAGCAAAACGAAGCGAAGACGACGCGAGCATAACCGACGACGCCGACCCAGTTCTGCCACCCCCTACAATATCGACCAACACCTCGAATACCTCGAATATAGACAAGAAATCAGATGCGAATAAAAGTGTGGGCTCTCTACGTCTAGGAGATAAGAAATCTTCGGATACAGGACGTGCACCAGAGATGCCCTCAGCTCCAGATACGAACCCCCCTGCCGAGCAGCAGCCGAAAGCTTCAGACCCTACAACGGCGCAAGAGCAGCAGCCACCTCCAGAGGCTCCCGCCGACAAAGATGGTCCAGCAACTGATGCTCCACAGAAGCAGGTCACTTCGGCTGGGTGGTTCGGCGGCTGGTGGGCTAAGCCCGCGCCGGTTGAGCCCCCTGCAAAACCTACTCCGGGCCCTGAGGAAATAAAGGAAGAAGCTGCGAAGCCTGCCGAAACCATCGAGCCTGCCGAGGCAGCCCCGCCCTCGGAACCAGCGCCTCCTTCTGAGCCTGTGTCACCTGGGAACGTTGCGGAAGCTCCACCAGCGACCTCTTGGTTTGGGTATTGGTATTCAACTCCTCAACCCAAAGCAAAAGCAGCTCCAAAAACACAGCCGGAACCAACCAAGGAGCAGCCAGTTCCAAAAGTACAAATGTCTCCAAAACAAGGAGCGGATACAAAACCCACGGGGCCACCAGGCGAAACGGCTGTCCCTAATGATGAACGCAAGAAAGGGTCGACCGTTTCAGTCTCACGAGCTTCGAGCAAAAAGTCCAAGATAGACCTCGACGAGGATTCAAAGGGCAAGGCTGGAGATGTGCCAGCCAAAGACACCACAGAACCTGAGCCAGAGGCAGCTCAGAGTCCTCCTCCTAAAGCAGGCTCTACTTGGGCCTTTTGGTCAAGAGACTCTCCGAAGAGCAAAGGGAAGACTACCGAACCAGAATCGGGACGAATTGCAGTGATGGGAGAGGGATCAGAGGTTCAGCCACTGCCTATAGCAGAAAGAAGAATCTCTGAATCCGCGACCAAGGATTCCAAAGAAGACTCTACACCGCCAGAGCCGCCAGCAAGCATCTTGTCTTGGCGCAGAAGTAAGCGAATTAGGCCTATATCAATGGACCTCGAGTCTGTGCGGCCACCGTCAGCAGACAGCACAAAGTCAGCTCCCGTCGACCGACTTTCTACTACTCCTCATTCACAAGTTGGCAGTGAACAAGAGCTGCCTCCCTCAAAGCCACTGGCTAGGACAGATTCCAAGAAGAAGAAACCCGTGTCCGTAACGAAGAAGCCATCTACTGAAAGCGAGGTCGCTGTAAAGGAACCACCAAATGTTCTCCTTCCTTCGTTTTCCAGCACCTATCAGATGAAAGAAAACCCCTCGATCCTTCGACAAATTACAAATTTGGTGCTTCGGACTTCGCAACCGCCTCCAAACCACGTTTTTCGAGTCAAAGACCCCCCGAAGATCCGCAAGGCCGTCGCCATTGGAGTTCACGGGTTTTTCCCAGCCTCATATTTGCGCCCCATGATTGGCCAACCGACTGGTACATCTTTGCGATTTGTAGGACTTTGTGCTGATGCCATTCGCAAATGGGCTGAAAGCCATGGCTGTTCTGATTGTGAGATTGAGAAGGTTGCCCTCGAAGGAGAAGGCAGAATCAACGATAGAGTGGCAAATCTGTGGAAGCTCCTTCTTAACTGGATTGAGCATATCCGCCAGGCCGATTTAGTGATTATCGCTTGTCACTCTCAGGGAGTGCCAGTCAGCATCATGCTGCTGGAGAAGCTGATTGATCTTGGTGTCCTGACAGACACTAGAATCGGTGTCTGTGCCATGGCCGGCGTGGCACTTGGCCCCTTTCCCGACTACAAGTCAAGTATACTCATGGGCTCAGCAGCTGAGTTGTGGGAATTTGGAGATCCTCAGAGCAATAACTCGCAACGATTTGAGGCTTGTCTCAAGCGCGTTGTTGATTTTGGAGCTCGTATTACGTTTGTGGGCAGTATTGATGACCAGCTTGTTCCCATGGAGGTAGGATGAGATCGTCCCAGGTATCCGTCGCACAGAAATAGCTAACACTTCTATAGTCTGCTGTATACTCGCCTGCAAACCATCCTTACATCTACCGCGCCGTTTTCATTGACGGCCGAGTACATGCTCCAGACTTCATATCGCATCTTATCGGGTTCGCACTCAAACTGCGTAATTTAGGAATATCGGATCATGGCCTCATCCGTGAGCTGTCTGCGGCCCTTGCTGGATCGCTATACTCGGGCGAAGGCCACTCACGCCTCTATTTCGATTCGGCTGTATATGATCTTGCCATCATACACGCCCTGGAAACGACCAGCACGGCACAACCAACCCCCTGTGTGATCCCAAAGCGAGAGACGACGCCTTTGGCGTCATCGAACCCATATGTCCTACCATGGATCATGCGAGGTCTCTTAGAAGAAGATTTCGTCAAGACGCAGCTCAGCGCTGAAACAGAGGAGCTACTGCGACAATTCGACGACTGGAAGCCAACAAACAAAGCCCTCAAGGACGTAAAGTACCGTCTCGAGGTTGTTCGTTCCAAACTATGAGTGCACACAATACCCTCATGATTATTTTGCCATTTAATATCGCATTTACGGCGCTTCTTTTCAACGCTCCCAAGAGCTATTTTGTAGCATGACTTTAATACTATATTAGCGGCCTGTACGCGCAAGCGGCAAAAGCAGTGCATCATGGATTTGAAGATTAGCGAAGCATTTTATTTAGTTTGGGGTTCTAGGTTCTAGAGAGTGAATTTATCTGGCTTTTTGGGTATCACCATGTGGATGCGATGAGGTTAAAGCAGAATGAGAAGTGCTAGTTGAGTCATACATGACTAGGATAAGGGGGCATGTCCGTGCTGAGGACACCAAGACTGTTGCTATACAGTAGCTACTTTGACCTCAAACAAATTGGTAACTTGCATCTATATACTAAATTTAGGATAAGATACATCGGTAGTAGGCTCCGGAAATAGATATAAACGTTCTTGAACAGCACTCGTAGAGGGCCACAGCATACCTTGGGGAGCATCGAGTGACCAAAAGCAATGCCACACAACCAGTTAAAAGAGCGAGATCTAGACAAAAATCCTCGAGGATGTTAACGATCCTTCGAGCGTTGACCAAGTGCTGATACTATTGGAGGTATCAACTGAGACCAGCAGCCGTGGTCTCAATGAGACTTGACACACAGCGTGGCAATCCCTACCTAACCAATCACTGCATCTTATACTAGAATAGAACTGAGACAGTCTCACGTCGGGTTGCTACGCTGCGGCTGATCTAGTCGAGCGGAAGGGGCAAACGGATAATTCGGCATGGCTTGTGGCCTCCCTTTGAATGTATGGTTTGGACCATAAGAAGGTTATCTCTACGTCTATTTAAGGAGGGCGTTTCCTACGATCAATTCTCTCTTCGACATACAGTTCATAGTCAACTCTGCACTTTCGACCTCTTTAACCTTGGCCACCATGAAGACATTTGTGCAAACTACGGTAGTAGCATTGCTACAAGCAGGCCTGTAAGCAAACCCATACAACTTCTCTCTTGAGACTTCTCTTAACCTCTTTGCGAAGCTGTGTGGGCCTCCTTGGTGTACCCATAGACTACCCAGAAGGCTGTCCGATCGCTACTATCCCAGCGACATGCCCTCTCATCGATCTGAAGCACTGTGGCCCTCACCCAAATTGCGAGCTGCTCAAGATCGTTACGAAGCCTTGTGATTGCCCGGCTGCCACGCCGACGGTGTTGGCGCCATGTCCGACTTGTCAGAGGGGTTGTGGGACGATTTATAGGACGGTGACTGCGGAATGTACACAGACTGCGTCCTAAAAGTGAAGGGGTGTTTGTATAAACGAGAGTTACGGCTCCGATTTCTGCATGCTATGGGGGAGGAGAAAATGACATTAACAGAGCTTTGAGATTATATTTGTGTAGCACTCAGAACTTTTTACTCAAGTGTAGTGCCTGTCTTATCTATACGATCCATTTCTATATACATGAGTAACTCATTGGAATGTGTACTTCTACATTAATTTAATGTAAATCCACACTCGTTGCTATTATCTGTAGTAAATCGCGGCGAAATGGCCTCATTTACCACCGCTGTGGAGGCGGTGCCTCATTTCTGCTTCAATCTCTGTTAGAGAGTGGCGGCAACGGGAAGAGTGAAAGAGTCAGGGCTGAGAAAAGCACCGTCACTATCACGGATCACACAGCTATGGTTGTACAAAGGACTGTATTTATCTCTGATCTTTCTAGAAACAAAGGGGCTACGGCTTCTTTTCATACCTTGCTCAGCCCTTCAGACCGACTAGCTTGCTAGTTGAGAACTCTGACGCCTTCGCCTGCGTTCCATGAACAAAGGAACGTTTGGTATGTAACCGGCCTCTGACAATCTCTTTCGCCAAATCGTGAATAGATTACCGCTATTCCTTTGACCTAGGTTATTCAATAAGCCTCCAAATTCATCATCCTCTCTAGCGTTATTTGAGGCCTCTTGAAAGTCAACATGAGCTTTCTGAATTGGGTGATCATCATCAAGGCTGAAGGAGCTGATTGGATCATGCATTGTTGCATCTGGGAATAACTTCTCTGTTGCTTTTCTAAGCGGAAGATATGCATAAAATGTGAAGCAGTAGATGATTTTGGAGAGCAGTGCAAGGGGGTTAAGGTTCCATCTACTTCGCACACATGCTGTTGTAGCTTCCTGTGCAGGAACATTATGTTCTTTTGCCCATTCGTACATCTTGTACAAGCAGTGTAGATAAAAGCCGACGATGAAAAATCCAGCCTCAACAGTGATTTCGTTGAATGAACGTGTTATTTCGACAATGGATTGTTGTGATCTACCACTAAGATAGAGTAAACAGTTGGAAACCTGACTGACCATATACTGCAGGATCTTGACTATGGTTTTGGTGTTGGGAAAGAGAGTCAAGTTCACCAAATAGATGATAGCTGTGAGAGCCAACATGTAATATATCGTGGATATCGAGGGAATCTCGCCCATACTTAACACACCAGTGGCAAGTGTTACTGGAATAAATACAATCGTGAATAGTCTCGCATCCTCCGAAATGCGCGTTTCGCGGTCATAGCGAGAAGCGTCAATTTGTCTTGTGAGCTGTGAATTAAACGCTTGGATTTTAGCTCGACAGCGGACAAGCTCTTCGGCATAGGTATCATTTGATGCCCGAAGTTTCGAAACGGCGGCTCCGTAGCGATATTCATCCTTCAAGGTCCATCTTGGTTTATCAACGCCACGCACATTCTGTCGATTTTTCCATAGTTCCACCTTTGCGAAGACTTCATTCAAGTTATCTTCCACATCTTGGATAACTTCTTGGATTTTATATAGTGATTGTGTGGAAAGGCAAAAAACATTGTGTGGGTTTGCTCCTCGATTTGGTATAGATAGGAGCTTAGAATCAGATTCTGCGATCCTATGGCTCTGATCAATGTTCTCAGCCACTTTGGATGCTCTCAACATGCCCCTTGCTTCGGTTAGAATCTCCTCCGTGCAGCTCAGAATCTCTCGTAAAATTCTGTCGAACAAAACAAGCTCCAAGACTCTGCGCTGTCTCCAAGAATTCGACTTCAAAGCCCCATTAACAGGTTCTGTGGTTATATTAAAAATGTCCTTAGGATCATCTGACTGCTCTGGCCTGTACTCAATCAAATGGCACGTCCAGTGGCGGTCGAGAAGATCGCCATCAAATCTGAAGCTAATGACAGCTCGGCTCAGAGTCTTGATGGTTCCTTTCGAATCTGAAGGGGGGAACTGGATTATATGTGGCTCATATATAGTACGTCTTGTTTCTGGTTCCAGGATGCTTCTGATAAGATGAGCAGATGTCTGCGGAGACAAAATCTGATAAAAAGGTAAATGTAGCTCTGTCACCCATCTATTAAGCGTCCTAGTCGTCTCTTCAAAGAAGTACGGGTTTGATAACGCATGTCTGTCAAAGAAAGATGAAACCTCTTCTGGCTCTGACGAAGCAAGGCAGCATAGCAAGGCGATATTCCATCTGGCAGGAAAATTCGTTTTTTAGCGTTGGTTGGCGTGCGTTTTATGTTTAAATGAGAGAGTAAATCTGAGCTTGATAAAATTTTCCACGAACGGTATTCGTTTTTCTTTCTATAACGCCTAACTCTTGGCACGTCGATGATATAGCCCATTGGCTCACCTCCGCGTAAGGGGCCGTCCGCCATGGCCGCATCATACAGTACTTTCATACTATATACGTCGGCCCGACTCCCGTTGGGGGAATCTTTGTCAATCTTTGATGAGATTTCTTTAATCCTTTCATTTGTTAAAAGGCGTCTGACTTTTGCTGTCCATGAGGTTGTCGTATTCCTTGAGATTCCATCTGCATGGTTTTCAAAAGCCTTCATACAAAATTCTCCGATGATTGCTTCGGATAAAGTAGCATGAAAGCTAAAGAATCTTGGTTCGTTATACAGCCACTCATCAGGTATTTCCACTATGTTTTCCAAGTCGATGTTGGTAAACAATACCGCACGATTCATCAGCAGGCTCTCCCAGCCGGTCATAATCTCGGTAGGAGCCACCGGCATCGTTCTACTTCTGGCCAAATCTCGAGTGGGAGCAGACTTTGTTGGTTCTGTCGACAAGATTGATGGCGATACGCCAAAACCTTTTGGCAACGGAGGGGCCGTAGTGACACTTAAGTCCAGAGCTTCACTCAGCGGTTGGGCCATTGAATACTTCAAAAGGATATATGGCACTTCAAATGTTGCGGACCAGAAGAGATCAGTCGCAGCCTCATCATTCAACGCAGCAAGTCCTCTATCCTCATCGAGCAAGCCTTTGAATAATTCATCAGAAAAAGAATTGAGAAGCAATATACTCTTTGCCTCTCGATGCATTTTTGGAATTGTATGCGAAATTTTTCGTTTGCTTTTCGGCGGCATAATCAATGCCAATGCACAACGGAGTGGCTGGTCCCAATCCCAATGTGCGTTTTTATCATCTTCGCATTCTTTCTGGTAATTCACCGTACATCTCCAAGCTTCAATTTTATTCTGCCAAGTGGAGGATTCATTCTCGACCAAATCGTCTTCATCGAATAATCCGAGATCCATGGCGTAAAAAAGAACAGTATCCTGGGCCCGAAATTGGAATCTTGTCTCATTAGAGCTTCTGAAGACTGCAATCATATGCTTCTCAAATGATGAATTTCTGATTGAGAATTTCTTCAAAAGACTTGTTCGGATCCTATTGGAGGAATAGATCACTCCATCTCGGTTGATGCAGGTGCCAAGGTTTTCGTTAACTCGAAGTTCTTCCCAGAGTCCGAGTTCTTCTACCGATTTAACAGCCCACCAAATTATTGCATGGTCGGAGAGATGGAACATCAGTTGCTCTCTCTTTTTCCTCAGATTTGGAAACACTAAGTGACGCCCTTTATTTTTTCATCAAGGGCTGCGGCCCATTTTCTAACGATGGTGCGGAATCCATCCGCAATCTCGAATCTTCTTACTTTTGTGTTTTCGTAAATCTTGGTTGCTCGAAAAAATGCTGCCGCCTTGATGATTTGAAAAGATGTACTAATGAGTGATTGCTGGAGCAAGTTGGGATTGCTATCACCATCGACTATTGTAGCGTCGCTGCCTGCGCTGTTGAGACTCAAGACCTCGGAATCTGATTTCGCGTTCTCGCGAATAAGCCATCTTAGATGTCCTTGACATACTTCAAGAAGACGGGATATCATCTTGGCCACATAATCGTCTTCTTTTGAGTCATTTTCCAACTGGTATACACCTCTGGATTGATTGCTTATATACTCAAGCGTCAGAAGAAGGAATTGAAAAGCGTAGCTAGTCACGTTAATTTTGGCAAAATCAAGATAAGAATTCTCAAGCATATCACTTACAAGCTTGCTTCCGTTGAAATTCTATGTCCCGAGATATCTCCACATGTTAGGGCAATGGAAGGGTTGTTCCCATCAGCATCAGAGCCGACAGGAATACTGCAAACGGATAGGATATGCTCCAGATTTCGTCTCAAATTAACATTGAAACGATCATCTTGGGTCAATACCGGTATTTTGAAAGGACTCCCCAGCACAGCCTCAGCGTTACAAAGAGATTCGGAGGATACAGGGTAATTGAACTCTACTTCTCCTGAAGAAATCAATTCCAGTCGATAGGCCAGGGTAACCTCCACCTCATTTCCTTGCCTCAAATCCTCCAAGACGCTGTCTTCTAGAATGATGTGGCAATCTCCAGATATAGGCATAAAACTTAATTGTTGATGGTGCTTGTTAATGAATGGCGTTATATATAAAGCAATAACATCCTGATTACCATGCGCTGTATTGCGAATGTTGCGAGTTCTTATGATGTAGTCGTTGCCAGGTGATAGATGATTGGAATACTCTTCGCAGTGAGGGTGCTGAGTATCGTTATTGTTCGAGGTGGAATTATTCTTATAGTTGCCTGGCTTGATGCTGAGGTTTCGAAGAAACAACTCGATATTTATTGCTGGTTGTGGAATTTCCGCAAAATGGTCTTCTCCTTGGTAAGGCTTGAGAGTATATATCTGATATACAGTCTTTTCAGAGACAAAGTATTGAGTGCTGAGATAAAACTCTGGTGTATAAGAAACGAAACGTGGCCAACGATCATGTACGAAACTCAATTTTGTCACCACTTCATTTTGCCTGCCAATATGAGCATCGATATCAAAAGGTTGCTTAATTCGAACTCCCACTCCCACTCCGCTGTTGGAGTCTGTGCAGTAGTCTTGTAGCTTCTTCATGCGATCAATAACCGGGTGTGATGGCAGGATGTCAGTGAGGTCGACACAAAAAATCCGGGTGGTTCATGTTCCAGGTAGCGCGTAATTTGCAGCAAGTGGCCATGAGAATTCGCTGTCGCGGTGACACCTTTATCTCCAAAGGAGGCGTAGGTCGAGCGACCGCTACTCTGTTCGTTGTCATCGTCAGAAAGTAACATGGATTCCTGATCTATAAGTGTGCTCCGTTAGTTAATGATCTCAAGAAATGCCAATGTGTAGAAAATACCGGTACTCATAGGCGTCGACATTGTAGGGTGTCTTCTTCTCGTTAGATGGATGGACCTTTTGGCGGTGCTCTCTCTGGAATATCTTTGGAAAGCCAGGCGGTAGAAAATACACTATCTGTCTTCAAAAGGGATTTGAATAGACTCATAAAAGACTTGTACGGCCACGAACAAAGTCCTGGAGCCGTAGTGATACTTGAATACTGCTTGGGAACAACTTATCTCAGGGGGAACTGCTACAAAGATTAATTATGCTCATTAAGTATTATGAAGAGTAACCACACATCTGTTCATCACATATTGAAGTGTTTTACAAGGAGTAGACTAGCACACACTTGGTATGTTGGGTCGTTATATGTAGCTAACCGATGATAACGGCTTTTTTTTCGTCAAAGATACATGACGAAAAACGGCTCATTCTGTTGGTCGCACATAATTGGCCGCCTCGCATGCATACAAGTCCGTTTCAAATTAGTAATATATATCTTGTTGTAATGATAGGCTGAATTTGGCGAAGAGGGCTTGGTACAACCAGAGTCAAGTATGTAGGGTGAGGCTGTTGGTGGTACATTAATTTCGCCGCCACTTGAACCCGAAGCAACTGTACATACACTTCGTGTTCATGATACTTTCGTACAAGTTTCTTTAAATCAGCCCCCTTGTTGTCCTAATGCATGTTGCAAACGAGAATCTCTTCCTATCCAATAGATTCAGCCAGAGGCGAAGTCAAGAGACGTTACCCATCCATTCAGACACGAACCAACAGTATTCAGACAGATATTGACAGAAATCATCACGATTGGCTGTAGTAGAACCACCCTAGTATCGCAACGCAAGATGGATGGCTGCATAGTGGGCTAATAATGGCTAGAACTTGTACAATATGCGTCGAAATTGGCGGCAGTTTGCCGTTGGATGCCTTCCTTCAGCAACCAACAAGGACTCAATTATCAGCCTATATGCACGGCATGTATTAGGTGGCAACTTTTATGCGTATACCCGTAAACTGGCCATTTAGGCAACAATGTCCATGTTGGCGTTGGCTTTTCATGTCACACAGTCTTATGAAATGTGTTGAGGTTAGGTGCCTGTATCGCTGAGTGATAGTCCTAGCGGCCTCGCTCACCGGCCATGAGTCCAAAGAGTTTCTTTCGCGTCTGAGATTGCTCAAACAAATCGATGTGACAAACATCAAGTTATATTTGAATTGCAATACTTTTCAATTTTTCTCCAGATAACGTAATGCTAAGAGAGCGAGCCACCAACGATTACGCCGAAAGTTTTCTTCGCATGGAGTATTTGGGCTATACATCCGACCTATTAATTCTCGACCTTCCACCCCCAAACGGGTGCCGTATTCGCTCGAAAAGGTTTCTTGGAGCTCCTTCATCGCCATCCATGTGAGACACTGCGACTGTATTGTCGCTAGAATCTCCGGTGCGTCCTCTTGCTGCCGCCGGATCTTGGTCGGCTTGCCGTAAACTCGCGACCTCCTCTCGCCTCTCCTCTACCCCCTCCTCTTTTTCCTTTGACTCTCTTTTCTTTCCCTGTCTTTCCCTTTCTTTTTCGTCTTCTTCCTCCTCCCTTCTTCTTTCTTCTTCTTCCTCTTCTTTCCTTCTCCTTTTCTCTTCTTTCTGTTTCTTTCTCCTTTCTCTTTCTTCTTCCCCAATTTCCTTTTCGATTTCTTTTACTTTGTTTCGGATTTGCTTTACTTTGCGGTCGATAAAGCCTTCATTTGCACTAGTCTGTAGACTTGACTGCTCTGACGCCGCTTTTGCAATTCTTTTTTGGAGGAAATAAATCCATTTGTTGGGCAAAATTGATATAATGGAGAGTAAGACCAGATAGATCAATCCAGTGCAAAAGCGGAATATTGGACGCAGTGCTGCCTCGGACAGCGGTCGAATGCCATTAAAGATGGGTCCGAAGAGTTCTGCTCCCAGGACTTTTGCGTTTAGTAACGCTACCACGGTTATCAACAGAGCAACACATGCTGTCGAAGCCATGCTACCCAACAGCTCCCTTGTTGGCGCACCGCTCATACTGAACACTCCCGTGGCAAAACTGACGGGAAGAAAGACAACCGTTACATATGTAAAAAGCCGGATATCAACGTTGCTTTTGGTGTCCAAGTCGTTGCGCATTACCTCCAATCTCCTGGTAAGTAGCATGTTGAACGATGCTACATTAGCACCGCATCTTCTCAGCTCGTGAATTTTATGGCTATTGAGCAGTTTCAATCTGGATATTGCTCCTTGATATTTTTGCTCTTTGCGAGGGGTCCATCCTGCTTTGATGATATTTCTTTTTTCCTCTCGATCTGTCCAAAGTGCAATCATTGTTAGACTCTCTTTGAGGTCGTCTTCGATGACTTGAAGAATACGTTGGAATTTGTTCCATAGTTCATTTTTCGAAGCGAAAGTGTTACTGTCGACTTTAGAGAGCACTTCAAGAGCATTCAAGAGAGTTGATGCATCGATTTCAGAAAAATCGATTGTCGGCTGATCCCTAGCTCGATGTTTGTGGGAGTGGGAACTTGTCAAAACACTCGTCATGATCTCTTCAAGAATTCCTTTGGTGCCTTTGATCATTTCTTTAAGAATGATGTCGAATAAGATAAGCTCCAAAACTCTCCGTTGCTGCCAGGGGTCGGCTTCTAAAGTACCGCTAACATGCCTCGAGCTAATCAGTGGACGGCCTGCTTGAGTGTTAGACAACCATTGTGGATTATGATCAAAAAAGTGACACGTCCAATAATGGTCGAAAACATCTCCATCAAATCTGAAGCTCATAACAGCACGGCCAACACGCTTGTCGTTTTCACTTCCTGCAGAATCTGGAAACTTAAACGTCTCCGTCCAAGGGATGGCCTGGAAAGCGGCATCATCTGGAACGACCTGATAAAACGACAAATGCAGTTCTGTTACCCATTTGTTGAAGATGGCAGTCGTATCCTCGAAGAAATATTTACTATATGACGAATGCTTGTCGAAGAAAGAGGATATTTCTTCTTCTTCTGAAGACGCCAGATAGCAGTTCAATGCGACATCCAAGTTGGCACGGTAAAAATGAAAGAACCTTTTCTTCGCATTCGTTGTGTCGCGAACTCCCCCAATGAAAGATCGAATCTTGTCCGGTGAAAAAATTCTGAAAGGCAAGTTTCTTTGGCCAAGTATTTTGGTATATTCAGGCCCTGATATGTCGATAATATAGCCATAATCCTGTAGATCATCTTTCTCTAGGGGTTGAAACGCCTCAACTGCTCTGTTGATGGTCTCAGAACTTTTATCGACGTTCCGTCTGTGATCTTCGCAAAACTTCTCAATGGCCTTTGATGACAGATCAATACGAAAGCCAAAGAATTCAGGCTCCTTGTAAAGCCATTCGTAATTGGGCCCCAAATCAGAGGTTTCTGTAAACGGTTCATATCTCTTTACAAAGCCTGCGCCAGAAATTGAGGCTTCAGCTGAGTTCCGTCGTAGTAAAAATGAGCTGGAAGTTTCATCGGTGCTATTTTCTTCAGTTCTTGGCGAATACTTTTTTGTTTCCCAGAGAATAAACGGTACTTCAAACGAAGCATGCCAATAGGCATCGCCGTCTTCAAAAAGAGCCGGGTCTTTATTCTCGTCCAACAGTCCGGGGAACAGCCCATTTGGAGAGGAGCTTTGCAGCAGTATCGATCGTGCAAATGTGTACATTTGTGCCGGCGTTTGAGAATTCATGTGTATGCCTCTTGCAGATAAGACCATGGCCAAGGCATACTGGAGGGGGTGATCCCAATTATCGTCGTCGTTATCTTCGTGCAGTTTTTGGCTGTCAACTGTAGCCATCCAGGCCTCGTGTTTATTTCTCCAGGGATCCATCAAGTCGTTATCTGATCTGCTAGTTGATGCGCCAACTGGCATTCCTGGAGCCACATTATCTGGCTCATCGTTTGACTCAATAGTCATTCTCCGGACTAATTCTTCTCTTTTTGGAAGATCGAATAAACCCATTTTCATCGCAGATAGTGTCGCAGTGTCCTCTATGTGAAGGAGAAAACTGGTTTCAGATAAGCTGCGTGAAGTCGCCATCAAACGCTCGCTCAATTGCGTGCAATCTGTGGTGAACTTCTTGAATATGCTGTCCTGGATCTTCCTAGACGAGTAACTAGATTTGCGGCGCCCGGGTATGGTATTAGCTTTCAGCTCTGAACTGAGCCCGATCAATTCCAAAGACTTGAGAGCGCGCCAGATTATCGCATGATCAGATAATTGGAACTGCAGCGGCAGGTCTTCCGAGGAATGTGGGAAAACATATTCAATGTCTTGGTTATTCCGATGAAGATCTTCAATCCAGTCGTTAACGTCGCCTCTGAAGTCGTCAATGGTATCCGGTGTCGCTTTCGATATCCTGTAGAAATCCGCGGCTTTAATAATGTTAAGAGAGGCGTCAACCACAGACTTTTCTGATAGAGTAGGATTGCTTTCCCATCCGGCGATTGCTCTCCCAGTAGCCCACCTGTGAGGACTGAAACCATGATCTTCACCAAAGAGCCACTCCAGATGTCCCTGACACACTCGAAAGATGCGGGAGCGCATATTGCAACAGTAGTCCTCACATGTGCATTTTTCCAATTTGCATAGGCCGCTTTCTGGAACCTTGGAATCGAAATATTGATAGGCTAAGAGCAAGAATTGAAAAGCATGGCTGCGTAGATTAGTTTCAAGGAACATAAGGATATCTCATTGTCAACTTACAAACTTGCTTTCCCAGAAACCCGGTGACCAGAGATATCACCACAAGTAATAGCAATTGCATAAATCTCCTCTGAAACTTTCCTGACGGGGATGCTACAGACAGATAATATGTGCTCCAAATTTCGGCTCAAAACAAAATCAAGGTGTTTATCAATGGTGATCGGTACCATGTCTGGAGAACGTCTGTTGATCTGCTCTTTTGCTTTCCTGAGATCTGCTGCTGATACTGGAGATGTGGCGATGTCTTCTTCCTTTAAAGTGATCAACTTCAATGTATATGCTAGTGTAATTTCGAGTGTCTTGTTTTCTATCAAGTCGTTCCAAGCTTGCTCATTTGGAGTCACAAAGTAATTGTCGAGATCTTCGGGGGCAGGTTGCGAAAACTGCTGAGGTTGCTGAGGCTGCTCATTAATAAAGGGCGATATGAATAGAGCGATTGTGTTTCGATCATCCTTGTTTGCGTTTCGGCCGTCACTATGCCTATGATAGAGATAGTCGCTATGCATCCGGGCTACAGAGTAGCCGTCCTTTGTAATGCGACTAGAGTAATGGGGCTCCAGACCGTACTCTTTCATCTCTTCTCCTGCCATAAAATCTAGATCTCGGAGCAATAAGTTGGTATCTATGACGATTGTCGGAATCTCAGAGAAGATTTGTGACCCCTGGCAGAGTTTGAATGTGTATGTTTGATACACAGTCTTGTTGGATATGACATATTGTATGCCTATATCGAATGCAGGTGTCTTTGTAGAGAAACACGGCCAACGGTTTTGCACAAATCTTACATTTGATCCTGACCCAGACTCTGACTGATTTACCCACTGCGGCCGAGGCACTGGCACATCATATCGGCTCGTCTTTGATGAAGATTTTTCTGGTGGCGACGGTCTCGCTCGTGGTGGTGGTTTCACCAGCGGTGAGGGTGAGACATTCGCTGGCACCGACATCGTTTTGGGATTCGTGTCCCATATGTCGATGGCAGATGTATCATCGGCAGGCCTCTGCAATAAAAGGCGCATTCCTTGAGTTGGATCTATGGATTGCTGTTGCAGGTCATGTGCGCGCCATTTGACAAAATGCGGCTCTTCTGTGTCGTCAAGGTTGACAGCGACAAACCCAGATGGCTTATTGCCGAAATATTGAGTAATTTGAAGCAAATGCCCATAGGCATTTGCGGTTGCCGTGATGCCATCTTGACCAAAAGAACTGTAAGTCGTCCGTAGACGAGCATTCTTGCGAGCTTTATTGGGGATCGATGTGACGCCCGGAAGTTCTTCATCTGCATATGGCATTGTAAGCTTCTTGCAGTATCATGGGAGAACAAGTGACATACCAGTGATGGCCATGCGAGGCAGCTTCTTATAGTGCTTAAAAAAGGACAGAGTTGATGATCCTAGATGGCGATGGTATCTGAGAACTTTGCCTCTTCTTCCCGAAGCTGCAAGGGGGCTAGAGGTAGGGAGGTGATGGATTAACTGTGGCGCTGAAGAAAGCGGTCAACTTGGACTCGAGTGGTTGCGAACCAGAAAGCTTTTTTGTATTGATCTGATGTTGTTCCGTAATGTGAGAGTCTGGATACTCATGCGGACATACTGAGGGTTTTCTCTTCATACTGCGGGAGGAGATGGCTGTACGATTCGCCTTGCCAAAATTTGTAATGGGAATATGGAGCAGTTATATGACAGATATCTACCGCGACATACTTCTACACCTTTTTGCACCATTGCATGGACCCAGGCTACAAACTGCAAGACCCGGTTCCCTATTGAGCATCGGGCAGCATGCGGCTGACAGCTGGACAACCATTAACCCCTGTCTTTTGATAGGCGATCCCGGCTATAGCTCCTCAAGCCGTCGTAATTCCACCAAAAGGCTTTCTGCGGCTCCAACTTGGCCAATGTATTCTCTACGATTAGACCCCGCATGCCACGTATTTGCAACCCTGGTTCATGACACCTTCAGACATTCTCAGCTTTCTATTCGTCCACTACGTCAGAACTTTCCGAAGCATGACGGCTTGGTTACCGAGAAATTCGTCTAGTTGGTCTCGCAATTAGCCGTGAGGAGGTTAGCATTTTTTAATGGCCACTCAATTTTTAACCCATTGCACGAATACCAAGCAACTTCAACGCTGAATTATACTGTGGGTATCTTAGCCCCAGCTGGTATCGGTGGTTCAGAAACGCTATGGAATTGGTATTATAAATCAAGATGTGAAGAACAAATCGAAAATAGCTACCTTAATTGTAACAAGTAGCCATAAAATACACACTTACCGACCTCTGAATGTGCTTCATGGCTTCTCACTCATGAACATACTTCCAATGAGTAGTGCTGAGGGGTACAGACATTTTGTTCGAAATGTAATATTCGGATCAATATGAAGTGACAGTTGATCAATGAGACATGATACCCATGCCTGTTCTCAAAACATCCAACTATATCTCCTAAGTGATAGTTACATGCAGTTTACATGCAGATTTTGGGACATTGAAAGAAGTTCAATTGTGCGCCTCAGTTTGCCTCGAGTGATTCTCTCTGCATATTAAGTACCTTCCAGACCATAATCTTGCTATTCTGAAGGACAGAATATAGTACAATGAAATCAATAACTCCCCATGAGAAAGTTTTAAGCTACACAACACCTTTCCTGTTTCCGAGCTTTCAAGTGAGTCAACTTGTTGCCTACCAAGCCATGCTCTCTTCAGAAAGTCCGAATCAATCCTCTCATACCATTTTATCTCATTCTCTTTATACCTCTTCTCCCACGAATTTCCGCTTAATATTCTTGGTTTTTAACTTAATTCGATCATCCAACCGATGTTTGATTAAGTACGCGACGTGGTATGGTCGAGGTGATGACTCTTCTGTCGGTGAGACTGAACGGCGACGTAGTAAATGAATCCATTTGTCGGGCAAAGTTGAGAGAAGATAAATCAGGATTAGACGGGCCAAATAGACTACCACTCTAACTGGGTAGATAAGAATGCGTATAACTAGCCTCAGTGCTGAAAAGAGAGGTTGAACAATATTACCGTACAAAACTTTGGCATAAAGCAGTGCCATCACAGTGACCAAGAGTGCAAGGCCTGCGGTTGTAATCATGCTATTTAGTGTCTCATTTGTCGGCGCGCTATTCATGCTGAACACACCGGTAGCAAAGCTGATGGGAAGAAAGACCACCGTAACGTACGTGAAGAGGCGGATATCGTCATTGCTCTCAATCTCCCACTCATCCCGGGCAGATTCCAATCCCTTTGTCAGTGACGTATTTAAAGATTTAGCTTTGGTATAACACAGTCTGAGATCTTGAATTAGAAGATCGTTTGACTTCTGTAGCGTATATATAGCGCCTCGGTAATTGCGTTCGTTGCCGAGTGTCCATTGGGGCCTATCATGCTCTAGCCGCTCTTCTCGCTTTATCCAAAGCTCAATTTTGGTCAAGTTTTCGCAAAGATCTTCTTCCAATACTTGAAGTATGTATTGTAATATATTCCAAGATTTTTTGGCTGATTTGAATATGTGGCTCGTCATCTCATCAAATAAATCGACTGAATCCAGAAATGTTGAAGAGAATCCTTGTCTCCTTGGTCCTGTTTTCCTGAAACCTTCGAGAATCCTTTCTTTGATCTCATCCAAAAGATCTTGGGAGCTTTTAACCATTTCTTGTAATATTTTACCAAACAATATGAGTTCCAAAACTCGTCTCTGCTTCCAGGGGTCTGCTTTGAAAGAGCCTGTAATCTTTTCTGGCGTGATGTCAGATATTTGATTGGTTTTCATCCTGTTCGGATTAAACTCAAAAAATGGCATGTCCAATGGTGGTCGAAGAAGTCCCCATCAAATCTAAAACTCATCACAGCTCTGCTAATATGCTTGGTATTACTCGCTTCCTCGTTTGTATTATGTGGGAAGGTATAATAGTCGAAATCAGGGATGTAGGCAGTATTAGAAGAATGAGCTTGCGAAATAGAAATAATCTGATAAAATGATAAATGTAATTCCGTAACCCATAGGTTAAGCACTGCGTTTATCTCTTCGTGGAAGTGTTTGTTATATGCCTTGTGTCTGTCGAAGAAAATGGACATGTCCGGGTGTTCATGAGCAGACATAAAACAAATTAGAGCTATCTCGTCAGTTGCGCGGGAAAAGTGAAGAAGTCTCTTTGGAGCATTCTTTGGCGTGCGCTCGCGAGAAATAATCTGGCACAGAGACTCGCTCGAATAGACCTCGGTTGGTTTGAGGGTCTCGCTCCTTTTGTCCGACTTTTGCGGTATATCAATAATATACCCCAAGATTCTCTCTCGAGACAGTGGGTAGGGTCTGCCAATAATCGTCTTAGCCGCTCGGCTTATGACAGTCATATGCTCGTTCGATTTATAGCCCTCTGAAAGTCGCTGTATATTGTCTCGCGATAAATCAACTGTTTTTTGAAGCAGTTAAGTTCATTGTAAAGCCATTCATCCGAAAGTTTCACGATTTTCTCTTGATCAATCCCATTGTTTGGCATCCAACTACTATTAATTCCAGGTGGGGGTTTAATAAAGCTCTCCAATGCTCTGCTATCAGAAGATGTTGACTCAGGTTTGCGAATGGGTGATTCCCCAACTAGTGGTGAGGGTACGCAATATTTCCAAAGAATGAATGGCACTTCAAAAGTGTTATGCCAATAGGTATCACGCAGAATCGCTTTGTCAAAGAGGGCAGGTGTCTTGTATACATCCAATTGTCCTGGGAACAGCCCATTGGAAGAAGAACTTCCAAGAAGAATCAATCTGGAGTACTCAAACATCTGGGCTGGGAGTCTTGAATTCGTGCATTTATTCTTGGCCGACATGATTACCGAAAGAGCAAAATGAAGTGGATGATCCCAATCAGCATCGTGCTGATCCTCACGCTGTGCTTGGTAATCCACTGTATTTGTCCACTCGGCTAGTACATTTTCCCAAATGTTAGTCAATATTTTGTTTGCCTCATTCGATGTTCCATTCGTCTCATTCGATGTTCCATTCGTCTCATTCGATGTTCCATTCGTCTCATTCGATGTTCTATTCGTCTCATCCGATCTTCCATTCGTCTCATTCGAAGTATCACGATAACTGGATCTGTCCATATGCTTATTTCTGGAGGTATTTCTTTGATTAAACTCAACGTCGAACAACCCAAGGTCCATAGCATAAAAAAGAACAGTTTCTCTCCTGAAAAGAGAGATTCTCGTTTTAGCAGAGCTGCGTGAAATTGCGATCATGCGCGTTTTCAATGTAGGACTCTCCATTGTGAATCTCTTAATAAAGTTGGCTTTGGTCTCGTCAGATGAGTAACTCAATCCAAGTTGTTTAGAGGCTTCATAAGGATTGTCAGGTTGAACTTCAAGTTCCAACCTAAGACCGAGCTGTTCCAGCGACTTTGAAGCCCACCAAATGAGGGCATGATCGGCGAGATAGAATTTCCTCGTTTCTTCTTCTCTGATGCGTGGGAACGCATATACGCTGCCCTTATTTCTCTTATGAAGGCTGCTGACCCAGTGCGTGGCAATATTCTTAAGGCCAACGCTCACATTTCGAATTATATCTTCACCTCCAGTAATTCGACAAAATTCTCCAAATTTGATGATTTGCATGGGTGCATCAGTGATCTCTCTATCGAGAAATATCCAGGGGTATTCTGTCCAGTCGTTTATTACTTGACCACTGGCCCAGTAGTGGGGCCTAACGAAGCCCTGCTCCTCGATTTCCTCGGTAGTTCCGTTGAAGGCTATCTTGCTGATCGTATACCCTGTTTTCATGCAATTGCTTATCCAAGCCAAATGCCCTAGACAAGTCTTCCAAATGCGAAACCTCATCCGACAATTGTAATTTTTGCAACTTCTGTGCTTCAAGTCCAATGGATGGTCGCCTAGGCGCCGTCCTCTAGGGTCTTTGAGGTTAGACTTATCAAAATGCTCAAAAGCTTTGAGTAAGAATTGGAATGCATAGCTTTATCCTATTAGCTTAAGAAATATCTGTAGTAATTGACAAGTATACTTACAAGCTTGCTTCTTTGGTTACTCTATGGCCAGATATATCTCCACATGTTAAAGCAATTGGTATAACCGCATCTCTGGGCTCGCTGGGTATGGGGATGCTGCAAACAGATAAAATATGTTCTAGATTCCTTCTCAACGTATAATTGAGATGCTTATCATCAATGAACAATGGTGGCTCATATACAAAATTCTTAGGATCTAAGAGTCGCAATGTATTTTCGGAGATTGAGGTGTTCATTCCAGTAGTTGAAGAAGCCAGCTCGAGAGTGTATGATAATGTTATTTTCATCCGTTGATTTTCCAAAAGATTCTTTTGAGCTTGATTGTCTATCTTTATTTTGTAGTTGAAACTTTGTCTGATGCGGCTGACTGATTGAGGGCGGTTGTCTATGTATGGCGATATAAACAAAATGGCATCTTTTTTGCCTTGTTGCCCTGTTCCGTAGCCCTTGTGCTTGACGAAAATGGTTTTTGCGTTGGCACCGGTACCATGGATATAATCATCCTCTGCATTGTTTTGTTGATGAGAATGAGTATTCCAGCCGTTCACTGAGTTCTCTGTGACGAAATCGAGATCTCGGAGAAGCAATTCGGCGCTAATTATTAATGTCGGGATTTTTTAGGAAAATCATTATGAATTCCTTTCTCAAAACTGAATGTGTATGTTTGATACACGGTCTTGCCTGAAATAAAATATTGGACTTCGGAAGCTAACGACTGATTTTGTGTGATAAAACAAGGCCAGCGATCATGATAGAATTGAATATTTGGTATACCTCTCCTGGTTCCCCATTTCAGGTTATCAAGTTTCTGATTCTTATTGTCAAGCTGTTCTAGTATTTGAAGTTTCATTCCTTTGTGAGAGTCTTCACAAGACCTTTGAAGCTCCTTCATGCGACTTGTCACATGAAAGGGCTCGGGAGTTCCAGGAAGGTCAACACAGATGAATCCTGATGGTTCGTTTCCGAAATATCGTGTAATCTGAATCAGATGTCCATGAGCATTTGCCGTTGCTGTGACACCGTCTTCGCCAAAAGAGGCATAAGTTTTTCGATTGCGAGCGTTCATGGGGGCATCAGATGGAATGGCCAATTCCGCTTTTAACTCTTCAAGAAAATCCGTTAGTGGTAATGCGACAGGGAAGTACGTGACGTGACATACTGATTGCATCCATAGCAGCGGCTGTTTATGGAAGTAAAAAACCTGCAAAAGCCGAATTACTCGCTGTAGAGAGAGTCTCAGTATCAATGATACTGATATGCACTTGAATTCTTGGCTCTCTCTTTTCAGAACTGGGACAGAACTTGAACTGAAGGACTGAGCGTTGTTGGTGTGGCGGAAGGAGAAGAGTACGGACTTCAATGAATATATATGAATGAGCTTTTGTGCACTGATGTGCACAACTTCAAGTCTTTTCATAATGATTTAGATTAAGAAAACGCCAATATATGCTTACTTAGAAGTCAATATTAGTAAAAAGACCACAAACGCGCATGACTCAGTTGATGCCACTGGAGACAGAGAAAGCCAGCCATCAAATCGTAGCCACTTCAGGGAACCGAAGCGGCTGACAGCTTGACAACTATTTCGTCATATCCCTTGTCACAAAGAGCAATCTCAGTTGTGGCTTTTCCAAAAATGTATTTCGTATAATCAACTTATTAGCTGCACAATACGCTGCATGACCTAGGCTGGTCGCCCTCCGTTGCAATCCCTGCTTTTCCAGGAGGCCTTTGTGTCTAGGTAACCCGAGTAAATCGATGTCCCTGTTACAACGTACAACATACTACATTGGGATTGGCCGTGAATGGTAAGTTTACGCGTGAAAAAGCTCTGAAAATGAATGTGATGGCTATTCATCACTGATCATTGGGTAGTTCGTATAGCAAGCTGCATCTATCCCCAGGTGAGATTTTTCTTTTCTTTTTCCTTGTTTTCCAAGGATGTCCCATAAAATTTCAGGCAAAGCGATGTAGCGTCATATAAATTTTCCTCACTCTATATTCCGTACATACCTGTAAGACGCCCCTGCCGGCCGACATATTTTGAGGATACCGAATGTGTCTATCCGCAGCCGCCGTGTCCTAGCGTAGGTCAAATGAGAATAAGCCACAAGAGTCTCTGACATGGGTTAGACTTGCAGCCAGCTGGCGTGGCTTCCTTGGGTTGCGTTGTTTATTGGGCCTCCGCATAAAAAGAAAGGCGAGGCTGAGACATTCCGACCTCAGCTGCGGCCACTCCGACGTGGCAATTTATTCAGAGGCATGAGCTTGAATGATCGGAAAGTCTCCGAGACATGGTCTGTTTCTTATTTGGTCAACGATGAGCTCAGAAACGCGGGGGACGCTATTCAGATTAGATGAGATGCCCGTGAAGCTGCGGAACGGCAAGGGCCACCTCGGATAGACGAGTTTGCACTTACTAAATGGTTTTTAATGACATGGCCGGGGCATATGCAAGATTGTCAGATGACCTACTTGCATTCAATCGTGGGATTCAATCCTACCCATCATCTCAGGCCCCGAATCTTAGCTTTGGCCCTCGCAAATCTTCCAGCCTCCCGAAGCGGTCGATTTGAGGACCGGGGATGCTTGCTAGATGGTTGTCACGTCATACTCCAGAATTCACAATCTCGGGGGTCCATGTGCCGACACACTTTGACACTGCTATGATCACTGGGAGCAGAGCTGATTTGTACTCCCCTGCCCTTCTTTTCTTTTTCCGGTGAACTTCATGTAAGTGCCAGGGTTTGCTCTCAGCTCGGGCACCAATTTTTACAAAATGAGCAGCACCCAACATGAAGTAACATCGTACAGATGTATAGTCACCGAACTCATTCGTTTTTGTGGGTTATTGGACTGGGAAACAAACAGCCGGGGCCATCGGATCCAGATTGGGCTGCCTGCATTGCGCTCCCTCTTGCGGAGACTTGTCTGGGGGCACAGTAGATGTTAGCTTTGAGATGAGCCTTGATCCTGGTTATTTTACCACCATAATCGGACAATCATGATATCTTACAGCGTCCGGCAATAAAATGTAAGTTGTTCGTAGTATCCGAATATGAGATCTCATCGCACTAGGCCTTCCGTTTCCACGGGAGAGCCCACAGCGGCAATCTTGATCTCCTCTAGTATTGCTACCTAATAGGATACGAAGTCGTATTAAGGAACCAAGCCAATCATAGATCGTGAGGATCATTCAAGAACTTAGCAAGGATACCATGTCCTGCATTACAATAGTAACTCCAAGAACAAAGAGGTGGCCCCCACGCATGTCTCAGCCGTACGCCGCTTCCGGCCGGATATATGATAACATTTGTGCTACGGCCCTCGCCAAAAAAGAAAAGAGAGAAAAACAAAAAGAAAAAACTCAGCCGCAGCTCAATACGAATGCGAAGCCTTGAATTGCTGCTGCCCTGCATTGGCGTTACCAAGCGAATCCTTCTCGCGATGGTGATTGGAAGTGTGTTTCGGCGAATTGATAAGCAAATCTCGGTCAAGATGTATCACCTGTGCCAGCTCAACATGCATCTATGCATCCGGTGGATGCCTTAAACGCTAGTCGACTACCAAAACGAGAAAAAAAGGCGTCCGGGAAGCAGGGAGACCATTGAGCCTCCTCATAGCGAAGTGGCTGTCCAGCGACGTTGGTCAAGCTTCTCGTATGAAGGACACGTAGGAGTACGGAGAGACGTGATACCTCTGCTCCATCCATTCTCTTTTGCTCTAAGGGATGGCTACATGTTTTCATGGCACCATCTATTGTAGCTGGTTAAACTAGAGATGGTGTCTAATTGAACATAGAGCCTCTATAATCTGAGCTGTACATTGTCTCGAGGAACGATGTCTATCGACATCGACCAACACCTCTCAATATCTACCACTGGAACAGACAACATGAGCTGTGACGCAGAACAACTATCGATCGTACAAATCATCAATCATGGATCTCGACTTTCTCTGGCTTCTCGAAGAATACCCTTCATCTTTGCATACAGCCCTTCATCCAGCTCCCTATATGGCTTACTATTCGAGAACACAACTCTTTTGAGCCTGTTGACCCACGGTAGCAGCGGCAAATAGTACTCGGTAAAGTCCCTTTCCGCGTCATAAAAGAATTGACGCTCATCGCTAATGAGCCCAAGTTTCGTCCAAGAAAGATGCCTCTCACTGTGTAGGCAGTTCCATTCTTTGAACTCGGTGGGCCCAATAGAATTTCCCGGCTCATCGTGATGAACACATATCCAGTAGGAAACCCAGAAAAATGATTCAAGATCATGCATAAAAGAGTGCTCAACGCCGCGAAGAGCCTCGATATCCAAAAACACTCGCGTCCCAGTCTTCCTCTTCGCTCCTGAGGCACCTGTTTACGTCTCTCTTATAGCGAAGCCGAGGTCAATGAGAAAGCCACACTGTGAGGATTCCTCTTCGTCATCGTTTATAAAGAGATTGCTGTTGGAAATATGTCTATGCAGCAGACCGACCTTGCGACGTAAAGATTCGTAGCCATTGATACAGGCTTCCAGACCAGCAAGCAATACATTCGATGAACTGGCCTCGTAGATACGCTTCCCGTAGCTTCGGAGTATTAGTCTTCGATGGATGCGACTTTATCGTTGTGAGATGTCTGCATATAACATCACCCACACAACACAAGCACACAAAACATCCATAAAAGAGCATTGTATCTCAATAATTCCCTTAATAATCGTACAAAATACACGATATGTATACACGTATATCATCCCAAATACCACCCTTCCCGCGCCAATATATATATAATATGCCAAGTTGTATAACATCCATCATCCCGTCATCATTCCCCTTTTCAAACCCTCACACCATGAACCCTTCATTTCCTCAGAAACCATTACGCCCTCCTCCCCAACTTCCACCCATCGATCCGATCCTGAATCTGATCCCACGTCATCGTATGGCTCGTCACCCCATACGCCTGCGCCTCCTGCACCACCACCGTCGGCGCACCACTACCCCCTCCAGCATTCTTCACCGCGCCCCCCATCACCATGCTCGCCACCCTCTGCAAGTCCCGCACGCTCAGCGCCTCAATCCGTCGGCACATTTCCCGCACGGGAATCTTGCGCTTGTGAACCTGCACAGACCGTCCGAGATCCTCCAGCTCCACCATACGGCTCTCGAGGTTCATCAGCAGCGATGACCGCAGCTGGTTCTTGGCTCGTGTCACTTCTCCCTCTTGCAGCTTCGAGATGCCCCGTTCGAGAGTCAGCGCTCGGAGTTCCTGGCACATGACGTCCAGCATGGCAGAGGTGTGGCCCGGCAAGCAAGACGCCGAGATGCCAAAGAGGCCAGAGTCGGTGTAAGAGTGGTTAAAGGCAACGCATGACTCAACCCATCCGTGCTGGTTGAGCACGTTAGTGTACAAGCGAGAGTACATGCCCTTGCCAGGTCCACCAGCAGAAAAAGATCCTCCTCCACCGAGAAGAGTCTGTAATGTTGCCAGCGCATAAATGTCATCTGAAGCAACGGGTAGTCCTTCAAACGCAAGGTGAATGTGTGTAAAGTTGGTGCCAGTAAGAGACGGCGGCTGAGGAGGAAGAGAGAGAAAGCCACCGGTATATCGAGAAGGCTGAGTGATGTCGAGTTCAGAAGGAGATGAGAGGACAGTTGCGTTGCGGGGGTAGATGTGGAGATGTTTTTGAAGAGGGGGATTTTGGACATTAATCGTGAAGAAGAGGAGCTTGATGATGAGGAAGATGATGATGATGCTGAAGAGGAAGCAGATGCGTCGCTGGCGAGAGAGCTCACGCTGGTTTCTGAACCCGTCCGAGGAAGCGTCTTCATATCCCCAAAGAACTCCTCAGCCAGCTTAACGGCCGTGGCGTGTTCAACACCCGCAAAAGCCAGAACCATCCTCTCCGGCCGGTAAAACAGATCCCTATACATCTTCACCGTGCTCCTATCAATGCTCTCTAATCGCTCCTCAGGACACAGCAGCGGGTTCCCCAAGGTATTGTCCTTAAACGCCGCCGTGTGCACCAGCTCCGGCAATATCAACTCAGGCTTGCTCCAAATCTCCGCAATCTCGTATCTTGCCGTCTCAATCTGCTCAGCAACCTCCTCATCAGTAATCTGCGGGTCGCGAATCGTCTCCGCCAGCAGCGCCACCGTCTCCGGCACGGCGCTGTTGAACGTGGCCGCCTGGTACATCATGCTCTCCCGCGAAGATGCGCACTGAATATTTCCCCCAAGCGTCTCGACCCGCGCGAGCATTTCGTCCGCGGAGTGTCTCGAGGTCGACTTGAACGCCAGTCGGTCCATGATGTGGGAAACGCCTCGCAGGGAATCGTTCTCGAACCGAGACCCTGCCTCGACGTAGATTCCCACGCCGGAAAAGGAACCGGGGAGGGCTTCGGAAGCGACTCGCAAACCATTCGGTAGTGTCGTGATCTCGTCCAATTCAGTAGGTTCCTGCACACCAATCACAAGAATTAGCCTCCAAGATGTAAAGACAAAAGAGAAACCTCGTATGACCAACCTTTGGAATCCCCTCCACCTTGACCGTCGCCATCGTCCGTCTCGGCATCTGCGCCTTGATCGCACCAAACTTGCTCTGCGCACTCAGCAGCCTCGAGCCCTGGGCCCTCACCCGAGGCTGCACCCGACAAGCAAACTGTCGCAACATTGTCAAAAAGCTCTCTTATTTTCTCTATCTAAACAGAAAAGACGATGAAGATCCTTCGGAAAGAGAGAGACAGAGAGAGAAGCGGATTCACGACTCGAAAAAAGACAAAAGAGGCGAGCAGCTTGACAGTTTCCGGCCATAATCGAAGGCGGCACTGGAAAATTGTGGTGCCGTCACATATCTCGGCGATAGGTCGGATCATCCCGGTGCCGGAGCTCCGACCGGACGGGACAGGCAAAGGCGGAGCATCTTATTCTTTCAATTCCAATGATCAGAAGCCAACTATTATATTGACATGTACGGATTACCATGTACTATTTAGAAATAGACGATGCTATATATGTACTCGATAGTATCGCCGAGTCCAGCAACAGCCCAAAAATAGAGAACGCAGGGCAATTTCAAGCCCCCCAAATAACCTCATCTCGGAGCTGTTGCCGCAATGTTCTCCAGCCCAGAGTTGCCCAGCCAATCACCGTCAAAACGCTGCCACATTGACATCATATCCCACTCAAAACTCCGGCCGTCTAATCACAAGCTGCGAAAAGACCGAGAAATCCCAGAGAACCCTTTTCTTGTATAAGGAATCGACATCACTTTTCTTTCCCCCCTGTCTTACACCGAAAGTACAGCAGTTCCCCAAATCTTTTAGCCTATACCCTTGAATTGGCGCCGTAAAAACCAGGCCGCCTCATGCCGATGAACATGTAAGGCGGCAACTCCGTGCCGTACCGGACCGTGCGGAAATGAAGACGTTATGACAGCCTCTCTCTCTTCCAGTTTTCACCACGCCCAAGAGCAAAATCGAACCATGCAGAAGTAAAATGAACAAGTGATTCGGGGAGAGAGAAATAGAGAAATCAGAATTGTAGCTTTCTAACCATATCCCGCGCTAGTGCCCATGCTAAAGATGCTTTCCACCCGTCCCAGTTGCGGCCAGAATGAGCCATGCTTGATCATGACGCCATACGCCCAAAAGTCTGTTTTGCGGTTCGTTTCATGGAGAATCACGCCACACTCCAGACACGCAGGAAATCGAACAAAAGAAAATAAAAATAAAAAAAGACAGTGAGATCAAGCTGTGAAGAAAACGAGAAATCCGCCGCCGCAAATCACGTCGAACAAGTTTGATGCAACAGGCGTCTGCGCCCATGCCCAACAGGCAGAGGAGGCGACGAACAAGGAGTAAACCATGGCAGATAAAAAATGATACATTATGATTAGCAGCACCCAAGTGCCGGCACAGTCGACCACCAGACACGCCCCCAAAATTGGAATGCTCTCAAGTTGCTCAACTTGGTGCTACCGGCTGGCAGAGTCGTCGCTGGATTCATGTGTAGTCATGTCGGCGTCTGCCGCAGAGTCGAGGCTCGGCATATCGGCTGTGTCGCTCGGTGGTTGTCGACCTGCCCTACCGTCAAATACCCATGGCCCTGCATTATTCCTAGGCGTGATGAGTCCCTCTGCCCCGCTGCCAGGTGGCGAGGGAGTGCCGTTTTCTCGCAAATGAGCGGTACGGCCAGCTCCTCTTATGGGTAGCGGCTCGGAGGTTGCGTGCGGTGCCGTCGGGCTCTCGGCTGGGCTGGCTGTTGAAGTAAAATTGACAGTCACGTCCATGGTATCTGTTTCCTGAACTGTTGCTTCGTGTGGTTCTTCAGGAGGAGAAGGCAGAGGCAATTCGATTTCTGGAGCGGGCGCATCAATGGTGGTAGGGGCGGCCGGCTCTTCGGGGCCGTCAAAATCATCGAGGTTTTGCCACTCCTCGGGGTCCTCGACGTCGGCTTCCAGGTCGGCTCCGGCACGGCAGTTGGGACAGATGAAGATGGGATATTGTGGAGAGGTGAGTAGAGCGCGTACGCACTTGAAGTGCCATGTGTGAGAGCAAGGGGCAACGAAGAGTGATTGGCAAGGCTGTTGGAGAGGTTAGCTTGAGAGTCATAATCGAGTGTCGGGAGAGATGCTTACGCCAATCGAGTTGAGGCAAATGGAGCAGTCCTGAGAATTTGTGCTGGATGCAGAGCCTGCTGCTCCCGTGGTTGCCATGTTACGAAGCCTCTTGTGAGCGGCCATGCTGAGCAAAAAGGTTAGCCGTAGTTCAAAAACGATGAGAACAGCATGAGAATTAGAGAAAAGAAGGGAGGCAGGCTTCTTTCGTATTCACTCTCGTGTTTAAATCATAGTAAATAAGGATTCACTCACTTGAACGTGTTGGGCTTGTTCTGCCACCCGCGGTTCAGCTCCAACCTCATCTTGACACAGCGGAAAATCATTTCCTCGCCTCCCTTAAAGTCGATGCCAAGCTGCACAATGTCGCCATCGTTAACGGCAAACGCCTTGCTCTCCTGCGACGGCGGGCTCAGACGGATGTGGTTGAGGAACGTGCCGGACGAGCTCTTGACGTCCTTGATGTACCACTTGCCGTTCTCGTACCAAAACTCGCAGTGGCGACGGCTCACGACCTTGCTCTTAAAGCCCACGGGAGCCGCCGCGCCCTGCCCGTTGGACAGGGCATGGCTGTCGCGCTCAGAGTAGCGGCCAACGCGGATGATTTCGGTGCCGTTGCCCAGCGTCCTGGAGACGGGCGGGAAGGACAGCGACGGCCGCGTGGATCGGGGGTCGTAGTATGCAGAGAATCGGATGGAGGGCTGGTTGTCGGACGAGCTCGACCCTTCGTTGGATCGGGCCATGGCTGGATGTTCTTCGATGGTTGATGGTGACTCGGGGGCAGACGACGAGGACGAAGCGCTCGCTTGGGCAAACGGGGTATTTGAGGCCGGGCTCGTGGCCGAAGCCCTTGAGTTTGGCGTCCTGGAGTCGGGAGAGGTAGCCACCAGCGTCAGTCTGTTGGGGCTCGTGGCGGCGTTGGAAGTGGTCGTGGTTGTGGTCGTGGTTGAGGTGACGGGAGAGTAGCTGACGGACCGCGTGAGGCCGTTGCCCGACTGGCTGGTTGAGGGCGAGCTGCCGCCGCTGTTGTTGTTGCTGTTGCTGTTGCTGTTGGCGCCGTTTGCGTGATGGCTGTTGTCACGCGACAGAAGATGGTTGTGCGTGTAGTTGCGCAGGATGCTCAGGCCACGCAGGCGGCTGGTTCTGGAAGGCGAGGGCGAAACCGTCGAAGTCAGCCCAGGCGGCGTCGGTGATACTGGCTGTGAAAACATTTCCAAGTCCAATGTTCCGCTGCAGGTATTGTATGGGGTTTTAGGTTCAGGGCAATAATCTGCTCTCGGGGGTACCCTTCAGTGGAGGTGGGCGCTGTAATTGAGGGATTGAGACACACTGGCCCGGTGTAAGCAGGGGGGAGAGAGGGGGGCCGTTGGAGCTCTAACGGGCAATGGGGCCAAGCACCAGGAAAAAGAATTTGGAGGCGTGTAAGCCAGAGCCAGAGCAGAAAAAACGGAATTGCCTCCTCCTTTATTTCCTCTCCGCAGAGGGGAAATCAGTTGTCCAGGCAGGGTGGTCAAGGTGGTATTATAATGGCACGAGTCGCAAGGTGCCAAGGCGACTGCAGGTAGATTACCGGTATTAGAGTGGAGTGGGAAAGCGTATGTAGAAGTGCAGCTCCGGAGAGACCCTGGCAAACGGCGACTTTGTGCGATTTAATCCTGTTCGATTCCAAGGGCCCGTGCTCGTGCTCTTTTGGAGAAGAGAACAAAGAAGTTGAAGTTGAAAAGCTGAAGCCGGGCGGTGGGTGAAAACGGCTTATATCGCTGCTCTGCTCCTCTGCGGGATATTTTAATGCCTGATGTCTTTGCCTTGGCAGCGAATCGTTTGCATCACGCAACGGATTGGGTGATAGCCAAAAGTTGGAGAGTGCGCGTGAGCGTGGGAATAAATGTGGCAGCGGTTCTTTTGCTTTGCACCTCCAACGGATGAATTGGATTGGCAGGCTGATGCGGGGGAAAGAGGAGAGAAGACACCGGTTGGTCGAGAGCTGCAGAAGCAGAACAGAGAAAAAAGAGAAGAAGTAAAAAAGGGAAGAGGAGGAACAAGTTCGTCAACCCAACAGGCGAAGATGGTGAGGATATACTCAACTCTCAGTCTGAGTGAGTCTGAGCGCCCGGGGGGTTGGCGGTATATGGATATTTACAGCTGCAAAGGTCGCAGAGCGGCGCAAGTACCAGATACCGGCCAAATACCAGACACTGCGCACAAGACGTCGCAAACGTCAGTGTCGGTGCAGCCCGAGTCGTGGGCACCGGCGGGTACAGCGTACAGCCGGCAAGTTCCACCGCGGCACGAGCGCAGGGCTAAGGAAAAAGGCCTGAGGTTGTGTGGTTTGAACCTGTGCCTGTTTTCCCTCTTTTTTTTCGCCTCCTCCGGCTGTCGAGAGGATTGATGCGGCTAGGGGGTGTGCGTAATGGCAATGTACAGGTAAGGTAATGGTGCGAGTAACGAGTAACGCCTCTGGCTGGCAATGTCTGAGATCCCTGGCTGTGTGTGTGTGTTTATGGCCTGGTGCTGGTTTTGCCTGGTTCCGGCTTGGGACCCGACTAGCAGGTTTAGCGTGCACTCGCTACTGGCAGTAGTATGGACTCAATCTACTGCTAGCACTATTGGATCAAATTGAATGATTCTGTCGCTGCCGTAGACGTCAATATTGAGAGCAGATGGTACATAGACTTGATAGAGTAGCTGGTAGCCCGTAGTGTAGTGGACAGTAGCGCTGCCATTAGCGGGTTGGGCTGCAGGGGTGCTGTGATCAGCAGCCTGGCCAGGAAGAGGAATTGAACAGCCGTCAGCGGCTCGCTCCAGCCGTGACGTGTGCGTGATGTCGAGTTGGATCGAATGCAGGTACTCGACGTGATTTGATCGGTTTGCGCGCTGCCGGTTGCTCAGATGGGAAAATGGATACCTCACTATTCAATGAGGGGAGGGGGAATTGAAAGGCTGAACGGAGGACGTCACTAGACAAAGCATAAAAAACACATGGCATGAGATGGTATGAGATGGTACATACAAATGGGCCTCCCAAAGGCAAGGTACCCGGCATGCCAGTGGTCAAGCCATGCCAGCTGAATGTATTTGACCGATTCAGGTGTTTGCTTCTGGCCCAGCCCTGCAACAAACTTGCCGCCACCAGTCATCAGCTCCAGCACCAGCGCCGTGCCGCTGAATGGACAGATGGACAGCGTCGCTACGGCCAATACCCGCCAGCTACATGCACCCGCGCGGCCGCCTGCACCCTCGCCCCAGGTACCGCGGCGGTCCATCCAGTCTAGGCCTCGACCATTCTCGATCCCAGCCCAGCACAATTGCACCCGGCCCGAGGATTGGGTCCAGCCCAGCCCGTCGACAAAGATACACAGAAGAAGAGGCCAATCAATGCGAAATCGATTCATCCACCGCCCATCTCCTTTTTGCCTCCGTGGCGTTTTCCCCCGGTGTGAATCTTGTCGTCCATGTCTTGAAACAAGAGGCATCCAGATGGCCATGTTTCGTTTCATTGCTGCACATCCTCGTAGATACTTGTGCTAAACTAAACTAAACCACCATTTGACAGCCTGAAATTGTCATGCGATTTGTTAGCTTCGCCGTGATTACCCGTCCCCCCCTACAACCCAACACAACACCAGACCTCACCAATCACTTATCAGCTAATAGTTCTATCATTCATCAATCTCATTTGCCTGAGCCTGAGCCTGCCTTGCAGCTCAACCCAGCTAATACTGTACTCGTATGGACCAGCCGTGACGCCGCAGTGACGATGAAAAGGACAGCCTTGGCCCATCACCAGACTCGTACGCGTGCTGGCCTACAGATACGCATGTCTTATCCTCTTATCCTATCTGGCTGTTATATCACTCACTTATTGCCTGCCTGCCTCTCACTTGTAGTCATCTCGAGAGCATCTGAGCACCTTTTCTTGGCAACCCAAGAGGCCAGCGATATAACTAGCGGATGCAGGCTATCGCAGTCGTTGTGTGACCTGCATCACGAGCTCACATGCAATGCACATGTACAAAGCGTTTATACCGCATCAATCACCACTGCCGGGTGCTGAAAGATGCATGCATCCTACCTATGTCCACGATATACGGAGTAGTCCCTCCTACCCGTATACGACAGAAATAATAACAATAGAAACAATAGGCAGCATGCAACACACACACACACCCAAGGTCGCTCTCGTCAGCTCGCCCATCACGTTGTCTCTCCTCGTGGCTGGCTCACCCCAGCTTTTGCAACGACTCCTTCATCTTGATACTCATCTAGTGTTTCTTTTTCTTTTTTCAAATACCGTCAGGCTACACACACACCCCTCCTCCTCCTTTTTTGTCTCTCGTGTGTCTCTCATCCTTCTTGTGCGTCTCTCTCTCTCTCTCTCACTCATTCAACCCCACGCATGCGGCCACTCGAGTGGTACAAGGCTTTCGGCGAGACATTTGCTTTCTTGTCTCTTACGCTTGGCTCCTTGGACCCCGAAATCCTCATATTGCATTCCAGATGGGACACTTACAATCCCACGCCGTCATCCGTGAAACCTGTTAGTGCCGCTGACTGCAGCGGGTAGGTAGCCCAGGCTAACTGGCACGCATCCATCCTCCGGGAGATCGTAGCCACGTTTTTCTTATTTTGTTATTTCTTCCAGGTTCATTTCTCCCTTTTTTCAATTATTCCTGGAAACGAACGCCCAACTCAATCTATGTTAGTAGCAGTAAAGCTGCGACCCTAGCAATGTCTCTGACCAGAAAGAAACGGGACAAGAGAAGTTTCTATATTTGGACACGCACCCAGGTTTGTTGAGTCCAGCCGCAAACATGCCAGCCGTGTCTTTACTCGAAAAGCTATCCGAGACAAAAGCTGCCACAAATAAAACTGCCGTATTGGATATTGATGGCTTGTGCGTTGTTCAGATGCAGATGCAGCCAAGCTATTATTGACTGATCCAGGGTCTCTTTTCCATCCCTTGCTTGCTCTTTTTTTACTTTCCATCTCTTTTCAGCTGTACCCGTACTGTACCTGGTCAGTCAGGACTCTCCCGTCTTGACCCTGCTGATATGTATGCAAAGTACAGAATTCCGTTCCCTTTTTGCTGACTGCATGCGTTGCCCGTACGGGGACAGTACAGTATGCTCATGCACCATCCATTGTACGAGTACAGTAGAGCATCATCCACAATCTTACTGCCAACCTCATTGATCCCGTTCTCAGGCGGGTTGGCGATTCATGCAAACAGTCAACAATGAAGCTAGTGAATGCACTCCGTGTCTGTCTGTCTGCTTGAAATCAAATCCACCCCCGCCCGCAAACACGGATGCACTCTTGATCGTGTATGTACGGAGCAGACCTGGACTGGACTGAACGGGAGCTGTGCCGTGCTGGCTGCATGTAACAAGGATCAAGGCCTACAGAAAGACCTGTCGTCTGCATCGACACTCACAACGTCCCATCTCTCTACCCAATCCTATCACTGCTATTAATTTGACTGTTTACCCGAACTGTACTGTATACTCGAACAACGCAACTGTACTGTAGGAGCCTCGGCTAATTCTGTCAAAAAGACAACTTGACAACATAAAAGTCAATCACAGAAAAACAAACAAACGAAACCAAACCCTGTCCCGACTTTTTCCAACCCCCAAAATGATGCATCAAAATCCTCTCCCCTGTCCTTTCTCGACTCGTAACACATGCAACGTCTCCATTCACACAGCAAACCAACCCAAATCTCTCCACTCATACTATGATTGAGTACGAGTACTATTGTGCTTGGTATTCAACTAGTAAAAGCAGCACCATGATCACCCCCTCACTCTTTTTCAACGACATACACGAATATTCTCCTCTTTCTTTCTCCTCTCCGCTCCCCCAGACCCGCACGCAGCCCAACTCAAAAAAGCTACAAGACACTAAAATTGCTTGGATGAGGCATCCAACCAACCACATCGCCACCACATCATCCACCAGCCCGTTTCCATCTCGGTCAATCACATGGCTGGTCTGCGTGCAAATGGATGCGACGCTACGACTAATTTTCCCAGTTCAAGTGTGGGGTTTCCCATGTAAGTTCCCATGTAATACGTGCATATTTGCATTTTGCTTGCATCGAACATCGAATATCGACATCTCTCCAGGCTGGGCAGAACAAAAAGGTACACGTACATGCAGACACGGCTCATATCATCCATTCTTCATCCCGCTGTAGTATTGACGCTCGTACGTCTTCCAAACAGCCCACAAAATCCTCAGCAGCGTCAACAACAAACAAACAAACAAAAACCACCACACATAGCATCCCATTCCCAGCAGCTGAAAACTCCCCCCAAATATCCAAACAGTGATCTCAAAATATCGCCTCCTTCACGCCCCCCTAGAAACACGTGGCCCATCCCCCCCTCACATTTTCTCTCCGCTCTCCCAGATACCCATTTTCTCCTCACTCTTTTCTCTATCAAAAACCACCCCAGCCCAAGCATCAACAGCTAGGCTAGCACCAACGATAGCGTCCCCCCAAAGCCCGCCCGTAGCTCCGCATCACCAGACCGGGGTGTGATTCTTTCGCATCATCCGATCCTCGTACATCGCTCCATGGCCTTGTTTTTGTTTCCTTTTTTCTTCGTTTACCCTTTTCGTTCCGCATCGCATCTTTGTCTAAACCACCCCCGCACCATCCTCGCACGATAACTTGCCTGGTGCCATAAAACCTTGCATGCTAAATGTTACTTTTCGTACCTAGCCTAGCCATCTTGCTGCTTCGTGCGGGGAGGGAACTTTGACACGAGTCAGTCGCCCAGATTGCCATTGAGACCCATGATGAGGACACAGAACATGAGGGCATCGCACCAGGAAAACAACGTGACAAAAAGCGCAGATCGGGCGATTCATCCTTGCATACATCTCATCACCATCATCTGTTTTGTTCCTTTTCTTTTTCGTTTCCCCATGTTCAACTCAGATGCCGCTCCAATATTAGATCAAACGCCATCATAGATATCATGCCATGTCCTGCCAAAAAAGTGCCGATTGTTGCGGTAAGGCTGTTGTGTGGCTTGCTTCCCCCTCGGACGCCATCTCCATCTCTCGACGGGGTCAAACACTACTGTACACTACAACACTCCACTACTAGCTGCGGAGGATTAGCATGGATCCAGCAGGTCAACGTCGCAGCGCCAGCAGGAAAACAGCAAATTCAAGTAAGCAGCAAGCAACCGTAGCAGTGCCAATGAATGCATAAGGCTTCCGTAAGCAGCCAGGCTCCCTCACCGTCCATCCAACCCTCGCACGGAGGAATCCCGTAGCGTAGCGTGCTCGGCGCATCTCACTCTTTGTCCCGAGGCTACAGGCTTCGCCAATCTCTCCATCTCGCCCGACGTGCCTAAATCGAGTAGATGGAGCTGCTCCATCTGAGTAGGTGGTACTGCTAAGGTGATATATCCCGGTACGTGTATGTATGTGTGTACAAGTTGGGTACTTGGTTGAGTTGAGACATAGGTCCTTGACCGAGTACAAGTCATTCGATCCTTTTCATCCTTTTTCCTTGTCAACTACCCATTTTCAGATTTCCAAGAGCTTTGCCCTTCGTATCCCCTTAGAAGGATTGACTATCGTGCACACACTCTGCAGGATCCCGTAGGATTTTCCTCCTGCCTTGAATCTCTCATATCCTAAAATAAGTGCACGTTCATACTCTGAGGTTGCCAATACCTTATCTGAAGCATGGGGCTCGCCATCCTTAATTTTCTGCGCACCATACTTCTCGAGACGGATGGCTTGGATAGCGATGAAGCCCCTGGTGTCCTCAGGAGAGAGAATCCCTCCTTATCCATGGAGGCCTGGGTCTTCAAGTACATGCTGCCCATCTCACTGGAACGTACAAGCAGTAGACGTGCCCCTTGTAAGCCATGATGTTGACTTTTCAGTTTACGCCTTGCTAAGAGGAGATGGAGTTCTCCGGGGACTCGCGTTCATGTTAAAGTACAAGCCTGGTCTAAGTCAGCATAGAGCTTCAGGCCGGAAGGGAACCACGTAGCACACACCGTTGTACAGGCTTCTTCGTGACCACTGTGACGTGATGGTGCAACCACAAATGGCATGGACTCGCAACTCGAGGGCGAGGCGCCTCCGGATTGATGTGAGCTAGAAAATTGTCAGTCTGGGGGTACTCCTAGCTTCGTGAGGGTTTTCTGCTTGAAACGAATGATGAAACTGGTGGGAACATCCGGTGCCTTGAGGGAATCCTTGTATACGTAATCTTCAACATCCTAATCAGTATATTCTTTAAGTTTAGGATCAAGACCTACAAACAGTCAGAGTCATCAAATCCTCAACTACAAGCAGGAAATACAAGGATATGCATATTCTCTACCGATATAGGAGCAAAAACGTGTAAAGGATCTTTGTATACAGTCTTACCACCACGGAACCTTAGGAGAGAACCTCTTGTTTACTAACAAAGCTCAGAAGCTCGGCACAGCCGATATTAATACAAGTCAGTAATTTCCTAATAAATAATATCGCTTCAACAACTCCTCTAGTAAGTCTTTTATACTCGCTTTGCCTAACGAGCCCACAGGAGAAAAGACACTTGTAGATACACTCTCAGAGAGAATGAATTATTCCCCAACAACACTACAGCACTTGATAAATAATACAAGTGAAATATATGTCTTCATTACTCCAAGTCATAATAATCATCTACCCCCAAAAACAATCCCATCTAAATATGCCTTCTACCCACAGCCCATCATTACTTCTTAAACACCGCGCCGCCAATCCTCTCAATCTCCTTCCCCTCAGTCGTATCTCTCCCCGCCGCCTCCAACAACCTCTCATACGCCGCCGCAGCCTTCAACTTAACAGCCTCCTCCGCCGCCTTAACCCGCATCCCGCACTTCTCATACATGGTAATCGTCTCCCCGGGCTCCAAACCAGTACACTTGGGTATAAACACCGCCGCCAAGCGCGGATTACCCGCCTGCAACGTAAGGTTGAAAAAAGGCTACCAAAAAAGACATTTCCTCGTTAGCTAGGTCCCTTTTTTTCTCATCATATTATTCCCACACCTGGCGGCAGCAAGTCCTTACACTCCCGCCATGTGGTTCGGATCGGTAGGATATGACAAGTGAGAAACTCAAAAAAAGCACTTACCGTCCATCCGATCGGGCTCTTCTTAGCCTTTGCGATATCCTCAATCTCACCCCATTCGCGCTTTGCGACAAGTGCCCGAAGCCTATCGGACGGGAACGGGGCAAAACGCCCGCCGCCAGTCAGCCGCCATGTTCCTTTGGTGTATCACGTATAAAAATCAGCAACCCGGATATCGCGAACTTACCTAATCCACCATACAACCTTCTCTGGCACCTTGAAGTCGCTCTGAATCTTCTTCGCCTTTCCGTGATAGCCGAGCCGGATGAGCTTGAATATCGTCTCGTTGACGCTCAGTCCGGAGAACGAATCCGTCAGGTCGCGGTCTAGCGCCTCTTGTGCACGAAGGAGTTGCGTTGTTTCCTTGAGCACATAGACTTCTGCTGCGTTATCTTTTGACTCTGAGAGGAGCTTAGCTGCAAGAGCTAGCTTATCGGATGCAGTGCGAGCGTCAGGCTGTCGAAGTGACTCGCGGATGAAAACATTGGCGCCGTCGATTCGTCTATCGTCTTGGTAGTACATATCCTTGAGAAGAGTATTATCTCCTTCCATCAAGGCAGCTGACTCTACCAGTGCCGTTGCCGTTGGCCGAACATTAATTACCCGGAAGAATGATGCCAAAGGCAGCTTCTTCTTGAGCTTTGTGAGGACAAAAAGGATGAGATCAGTATCGCCACTTTCGATGGCCTTATCCAGAGCCAGTTCATCCTCTTCCATATCCAGTAGAAGAGGCACCTGTCTTCCTCCACGTGGTTCATGATTCAACAGCTCTGTAGCCAGGCGACTTCGTCCTTCGTGATATGCAGCTCTTGCAATCTCCTCAAACGAAATACCAGGCTTACCAGAGAGCCTCTCCACGACCAGTCGGCAGATGGTATCGTCGTCTTGAGCACCCACACGGACCTTTGTAGATGCCCAGCTGACATAGATACGGTCGGTTGGTAGCTTCAAGTAACCGGCAATCTTTAGTGCCAGCAAATACTCGTGCCGCTGGATCAGTCGTTGAATAAGCCGCTCAGGGGTCAGCCTATGATACTGCTGAAATGACAGAGGAATTCCAATCTCGAAGCTTCGTACGGCATTGAGAACCCGTAGCGTTTCACACATATCGACAAACTCGTCGCTGTTGTAGATGTCGAGCACCGATTTGCCAAAGGACGCGGCCTTGAGCAGTCGCTTCTGCCACTGAGGGTCAAACTCTCGACCGGCGGCATTAACGCACGTGTCGACAGCTTCCGTCAGGTTAGGCCGAATGAGTTGGATGTAATCGTCTGCTTTGGGGGATTGCAGCTCAAGCTGTCTCACAGCATCGAGCAAAATGGATGCGGGGGATGATTCTGAGGCAGCACCAAATGCTTGAAGCGTGTCGTCAGGCACCCTCTCCAGAAACTCGCAAAAATCATTCGTTATTAGTCTAGCACCATCGTGTTCTATCCGTTTGTTAGTTTAGAGCATCTAGTATCGAGCATCCGTATCCTACCGGACATGACGTGCACTCGGGTGCTATCGTAGATGTAAGACGAAGACTCATCACCGGGTCCAATAACATGAACCTCGTCTTCCCAAGCAATAATGGCATCGCTCCCACACCACTCGACATACTTGGGAGGTGTGTTTGAATTCGAGTTGTGCTCAAACAGCCTCTCCTGGAAATCGCTCGATATGACATGCGCCTTACCATTCTTGCCATACAAGTTGACAAAGCGACCATCAGGCGAGACACTAATGTGTGAAAACGGCCCAACATCCAGAAACCGGTCCTCGCAGTCCGTAGCATCAACCACGTAAACAGTCGACCCAATACTGAGCAAAACTTCCACGGAGCGAGACAGCGTGTGGTTCGGGGCAACGATAGCCCATGAATGAATCTCCCCCGCCGGCACAGGGGCCAGAAGCTTTGGTCGGGGCTCTGAGTATGATGAGACCGTCACCAGTGTGTTGTTCCCCAGCAGGGCCACCATTCCGTTATCGTAAAACCTAGATATCACCGTTTCAGCGCTCCCATCGCCTCACTTGGCCTCACAAGTTGCAGCATTTACCGGCACGACTCAACTCCATAGTTATCCGCCCCGTTCCCCAACGAGAAGTGGCTAAAGTCCCCCTGCATATCGTAGCACCTCACATTGCCATCCGCCGCCACAACCAGCAGCGACTCGTCCTCGGACCATCCCAGGCCCTTGATGGCGCCGCTGTCCCAGGAGATCGTCCGCAGCTTCTTGCCCGCCAGGCTGTAGATGTCAATCCCCGGCTTCGTCGTCTGTCCCGACTTGTGAGCCTGCAGCTTCGAGTCGTCCCGCCACAGCGCCAGAGCACCGGCATAAGGCGCGCCCGTCACAACGAAGGCATCGAGATCCAGATCCTGGCCAAAGACGGCGGTATACTGCTCCGTCTTGCGGAACCACTTGTCGCCCACGCGCTCCCAGTCGGCTCTTGCGTGAAGCGTATCCATGCTGGCTGCTGTCTATCTCATCTCACTCTCATGACGGCTAAAGATAGACAGAATTAAGTGATCTCATATAGCGGTATGAGATGGATCAAGTTAGTGAGTGACAAGCTGTGGATGTGAGGTTCGACGACCCGGAGCTAGCCATAGCTTCGGCCAATGGGAGGCGAGGCTATTCGTCGGCTAAACAAGGGGAGGCAGCCTGGGACTTTGCTTGCATCATCCCTCCAGCGCAAAAGTACAGCGACAGATACAAACCCCACCAAGTTGATGTCCAGTGACCGTCTCATCATCGAATAATAATCTTCTCATTCAATATAGAGTTTGCGTGAAATCTCTCATAGACCCCTCTTTCGAATATACACTTTCTTTTACAGCCCTTCTTCACAACTTCTTTGCAAAATGCCAAACTGGAGAGACGAATATCTCTCTTCCCTGAGGGAATCAGAGCTCAACAGCCCCGTCAATATGGAGCTCGTCCAAGCCTGTTCGCCTAACCTACTCACTCACCTCATCTCAAGATGCAAAACTAACCATCCCCTCAGGCTCACAAATGGCAGATCGCATCTCATCCCTAGAAGCTGAGAAACTCGCCCTGGAAGCTCACATCGCCGGTCTGGGAAACAACCGGTCAAAATCGCCATCCCTCCAACCAAGCGAGGCAGCAGCCAACGACCCCGGGGTAGCTCAACTTCGTCTTGATTTGGCTGAGGCTTTGCGTTCCCGAGGCGTAGCAGAGACGCGACTGCGCACCGCAGAAGAGGAACTAGAAAAGCTACGCTCAAAAACGAAGCAGGACTCGAAATCCATCAGAGATCTCACTGGAGAGCGGACAACCCTTGCCACCAAGGTAAACGATCGGGAATACGAGCTCAGAGAGAAACGGAAGCTAGTCGAGGTATATTATCCGATCTGACCTATTTATACAGCAGACCCCACCCTTTTTTATAAACAGTCACTAATACAACGAGCAGAATGTCCAAGACGAAATGATTGCACTGAACCTACAGCTCTCCATGGCGGAAAAGGAGAGGGACCGGCTGAAGAAGGAAAACAGCGAGCTCATCGACAGGTGGATGAAGAGAATGGGTCAAGAGGCCGACGCCATGAACCTGGCAAACGAGCCCACGCTGGGAAAAGGGCGGTAGAGAGGAAATGCACCGTTTCCTCCTCCTCATGGCGGTAGAGAGGAAAATGCACCGTTCCTCCTCCTCATGGCGGTAAGGATGGCCTATTTCATTCATATTCATTGTTTGTACTGTTAAAGTCTGTTTCTTCATCCCATCATCTACCAACGCGTTTGTCTCGCTGTCGATGGCTACAATTCGTTGAAACAAAAAGATTATCCTCCAAAAGCCGTTAACCCAAACGCTCTCAATCCAGAGAAGAAGAGAGAGAGAAAACAAAAAATACCCATATACCCGATTTGTACTCGATGGTTTATATTCTACAATACTCAACATAACATCTTTATGCAGTGCTGATGAAGCTCTAATTAGTCTATTTCCGCGTGGAGATATAGTACTGCCCGCCGGCGTTGGTCCAGCTGACGTAGCCTTCGGGATACGTGCACTCCTCGACTTCAAGGATGGTGCTTCCCACGTCGTTGATGTTGTGGCTGCTCTTGGAGTCGGCCACAAAGGATTTCAGCGAGATGATTTTGCATCCCGACTTGAGATCGAGGAACATGCGGATCAGGTCCTCGTTGAGCTGCGAAGTGAACGCCTTGTTGTTGACGAGCACGACATCGGCCCGCTTCAAGGCATCATGGATCGAGGCGTTCTTACGGAAGTCACCCCGTTCGATGTGCACCTCGCCCGTCTTCAAGCCCCAAAGCTGGCATCGCGCATGAAACTCTTTCTCTTGAGCCTCTGCGAGGTTGCTCGCATTCTCCATCATCTCACAGCCCCAGCTCTCACATCCGACCTCGAGCGCCGCCTGTAAGACGACGTTGCCCACGCCTGAGCCTAAATCGACAAAGACTTGGTCGGATGTCATCTTGCACTGCTCAACGAGGAGCTTGGTGATGAATGGGTGGAGAAGTTCGCCATAGACAAAGTCTGTTCCATTCTCGTACTTGGAAAGAAGTTCCACCTTGGGAGCCACTGTACGGTCATAGATCTGGTCGAGGATAAAGGCTGCGAGATGCGGAGGCAGTTCGTGCAGGTTTTCGAGATTCTTGGCAACGACACCGTCCTCGACCAAGGCGAGGAGCGTCTCGTTGTACTCGCGTAGGGCGGCCTTGAAGCCCGCCAGGTCTTGGATATTGCGATTCGAGGCTTTTTCAAGTCGTCGAATGAATCCGTTGGTCTGGTTGGTAAAGGGCTCGGCTTCGACGTCGGTGAGATAGGTTTCAGCAACCAGGCGTACTATACGTATACTCGCTTCCACGGCATCGATCTTGTCCTTGCCCCAAACGAGCTCAAACCTGTTTTTCTTGTTAGAAAATGAAACCTGACGATTAATCTGAAAGAAGAGGCGTTCGGGAGAGGTGGGGCGAGGGGCCGCGCGGAATCAACCGATGGGGAGATGTGATGCGAATTGACTGACTTTTCTCGGCGCTGCAGAGTGGGATACTGAAGCTCAATAGCCACATCCTCCTTGGACGCTCCCATGATGGGAACGCACTTGTGCTCGAGCGAGGCAACGTCGACGGCATGGATGAACTGCAGCCTTTCATCCTTCCGCTCAAACGCCCTGGCATTCTTCAACTTGCGATTCGAATCGACCGACTTGCTCTCGCTGGTGGCCTTGCGCTGGCGCTTGTGCGAATCCAGGTCCATCCACCCATCGTCCTCGGCGTCGCTGTCCTTGTCGAACTCGATGCGGTCGCTGGCAGGTGAACGGCGCTGTGACGCGCTGACGGCCTTGCGTTTGCGCTGCAGGTCGAGGCGCCTCTCGTCGGCCGAAGAGAGGTACGGCGAGCTGCTCTTTGCTCTGGAC